>CAUYQG010231714.1:0-12704 GCA_963574415.1 Tarsius wallacei | reverse complement strand
GGTGGCTAAGAACATGCCACTGCACTCCAGCCTGGGCAACAGAGTGAGACTCCAACTAAAAAAAAAAAAAGAAAAAAAGAGAAAAGATATAAAAAGATTACTTATACTCTGAAAATAAAGCTCAAGTGAATTTCTTTGAAATTTTTAAGTGGTCATGTACCAGTGTCCTGGCTTGGTTCGTGTAATTTGGATAATTAGTATTTACTGCTATATAGTGATTTATTAGCATTAGCTCTGGAAAGAGAATATTGTGATCTGTTATTGTATCTAAACAAGAACTCTAGAAATGAATCTTTTTGTCCTTTTTTCCTTTCAGATTGGTTAGTAATGTGTTTAAAAATTTATAGAATTTAACATACACATCAAACTATAATTTTCAAAAGTTACAGTTTTATGAGATCTCTGTATAAGTAACATCTGAATTTTATGTTCTTTTCCTTTTATTTGCACAAACTTTAATTTACTAAAAGTATTTTTTTACCCTTCAACAGGTAAAGTACCTTTTATTCATGTGGGAAATCAAGTAGTATCAGAACTTGGTCCAATAGTCCAATTCGTTAAAGCCAAGGTAATAAAAAAAGATATTAAATGCATTTGATCATTAAATAAGTCATTCATTATTCTTTAGTGTGTCTTAACATTTACATTGATTTTTACCAGTTTTATAAAATGCTGATACAAACTACTAAAAAAAAATTTCTGAAGTTACTATAAGTTGGTATTTTTTCATAATATAAACCAATGGTAAAAGAGGTCAGGTTTTTTTTCTTCATTAATATCAGATTTATTAAAGCTCTCTGATTTTAAGATCTAGACAAAAGAGATACTTTGATCTTTACATAATGGTAATTTTCTAACTTGGGCAACTTGGCCAGACATCTCTACAATAAATCAAAAATTAGCTGGGCGTGGTAGCGTGCACCTGTAGTTCCAGCTACTCAGAAGGCTGAGGTGGAAGGATCGCTGGAGACCAGCAGGTTGAGGCTGCGGTGGCCGGGAGTGGCCACTGCACTCCAGTCTGGGCGACAGTGAGACTCCAACTCAAAAAAAAAAAAAAAAAAGAAAAGTTTAATCATAATTGAAAGCGGTTAGGTTATTATTAACTGACTGACCTTGGAGAAGGGAGATACAGATTGTGTTTAGAAGTTGAGTGTGTTAACTTACCCAGTCGAATGCTTCTACTTTTTATTTATTCAAGTTAGATTTTGATTATCAAGGAACAACCCTCATTAACATTTTGGGAAACATCCTTCTAGACTTTTCTTTTTGCATATATGGAAAAACATAGATCTTATTAGTATATGTCATTTTATAACTTAACCTTTGAAATACTCAATATATGTGGAATTTCTTCCACATATTAATAACTATAGATATATAGATACAGATATATGGATAACTATAGACATATAGATATATAAATGTGTATATCCTTTAAAATTGTTGTATAGTATTCTATTGTATTGGAAATATTATAATTTTATTTACTCAAGTCTTTATTGATATGCATTTAGATTGTGGCCAAGTTTTTGTTATTAATAGAGTACCCAGATAAATTTTCTTGTATGTATACCTTTGTAAACTTGTCTTTCTCAGGAATGGTACTGGGATGTCATAGGGCATGCATTTTTAAAATCTTGGAATACATTGTCAGTTTGAACCAAAGGTTATACCATTTTCTATATCCACTAGTTATTGTAGTATATTAGAATTTTAAAATTAGTGCCTGTTCTCCTATAGCTTTACTAGCAGTATTTTTTTCCATCTTTGGCCACTCTGTAACCTGTAAATGTCAGTCTTATGGCATTTCTTTTATTTCTGATAAGGTTAATCTCTTAAAAAAGCAAGATTTATTGACCATTCTGTTTTCTTCCTTTGTGAAATAATTGATAATGTTATTTTTTGGCTATTGAAAGATGCATTTGTTTACTGAGAAATAAGTGCTTATTAACATGTTATTATAGCAATAGTAAAGCATTAAATTTATTTATATAAAATAATTTTATTTTAGGAGAATGTTAGAACTAATCCATTGGACATTTGCATGTTATATTACCTGTTAGTAAGATAACTGAAAGTTTTTGTGTATTTAATATGATGCGCTTTTACATTTTTTTAAATTTCCTTTAGGGACATTCTCTTAGTGATGGGCTGGATGAAGTCCAAAAAGCAGAAATGAAAGCTTACATGGAGTTAGTCAACAATATGCTGTTGACTGCAGAGGTATAATACCCGATAATATGGCTTGAAAAATAAGCTTTTTCTCATAAAATTTAATCTTTCTTATGACTTATTTTAAAGTTATTGAGAAATGGGAAAATATTCAAGTGATTCTAGGGCTGGGATGGTTACCCAAATTATTTGATTAGTATCTTTGAACAAGTTACATGACATTTTCAGTTCTAGTTTTTCTATTTGCAAAGGGGTGTGATTCTTATCTATTTGATAATTTTTCAGCCTTCTGATGTTTACTTAAATATCAGTAAAATACTTTAATGATATTTAGAGTTGTATTGTGTAAATAAGGAATATTTTTATAAAGTACCACCATTTAATTTAGTAATTCTGTATAGCAGCTGAGGAAAAGAAACCATTACATGTGTGACTTATAAAATTGGCTTATAAAAGATTTCTGTGGCAAGAAACAACTTTCCTTATCCTTTTTCTCTTTGCTATTCTAAAGTTTTAGTGACTGTTCTTTTGTTCCTAGTTGTATCTTCAGTGGTGTGATGAAGCTACAGTAGGGGAGGTGAGTGGTTCTGAAGCATTTATCTTAATTAAAATTTAATGAGAAAACACTTTTGCTCAGAATCGCAAGTCCCTGCTCATAAATGAAACATTGTGGTTTATACCATTAGTGATATAGTTTTTCACTTACTTTAATTTTGCTTGCACATACATTTTTTAGGGAAGCTATGTGTCATTGTTTGATATAACTGGTTGCAAAGTACATAAAAGTTTATGTATTTTTAAAGGGAAAGGTTTAAAATTTTAATTTTTTTAGATTGCAAGCTATGTATTTTTCTCAGATTGCTTTATTTATGTTCTCTGAAAATACATTTCTTTTAGAATTCTAATTGTAAAAGCAGGCATTTTTTTTTAAAGGGAGGATTACCTTTTTTAACAAAATCTTTTTGCTTTAGATTACTCACACTAGATATGGCTCTCCTTACCCTTGGCCACTGAATCATATTTTGGCCTATCAGAAACAGTGGGAAGTCAAACGTAAGATGAAGGCTATCGGATGGGGTAAAAAGACTCTGGACCAGGTCAGTTCAGGTTGAAGTTGACAAAACCTTCAACTTTTTTATACATTAAAAGTTCATTCTTTGTATTGTTACTCCTTTAAAAAAATTCTATCATAATATAACATTAACAAAACATTTTCTATTATTTTCTATGACAGGAAGTAATTTTATTTATTTATTTATTTTTATTTTTATTTTATTTTTTTGAGTTGGAGTCTCACTCTGTCACCCAGACTGGAGTGCAGTGGCTGCTCCTGGCTACTGCAGCCTTGACCTGCTAGGCTCTGGTGGTCCTTCCGCCTCAGCCTTCGAAGTAGCTGGAACTATAGGCACGCACTACCACGCCTGGCTAATTTTTGATTTATTGTAGAGATGAGGTCTCACCAAGTTGCCCAGCCGGGTCTTGAACCCGTGGGCTCAGGCAATCCACTCACCTCAGCCTCCCAAAGTGCTGGGATTACAGGCTGAGACACCGAGCCCTGCTATATTTATTTTAAAAATCATACATGTGTACATTTATAACAAATTCTATAATGCCGGAAAGCATAAAAAAGAAAGAAAACTTGCCTGAAATCTCACGACCTATAATTCCCACTCTTAACTATTTGGAGAATATTCTTCTAGATGTCTTTTAGTAACATTTCTTAAATGGGATCATATTATGCCTGCCAGTCTATAATCTGTTTTTTTTTTTTTTCTATTGAACAGTATATTGTGGGCATCATTTAGGTCAATAAATACAGATCTGCAATGTCAGGGCTTAAAAAACACTCTATTAAATAAAGTAGTATTTAATATATCTACTTTTCTTTGGTCTTAAATTTACTAAAGTAGCAAAATTTAAAAATACTTGTCTACAGTCATCATTAAGTTAATTAATGTCTGCCTTTTCCAAGGCTATCTTTAATCCTAGCCAGTCATCTCTCTGACATGTGCCCTTGGCCACAAGGGGGATTAAGTAAATGAATAGGGATGGAGTAAATAAAATCCATCTCCACTAGTTGGAAAATCACTGAAATGCCTTTACTCATGGTGGGTCAGCAATGTCATCTTTTTGAGCAGATTTTTTTATATATGCAGGGTTATTTTAATATATGGATTCAGGAAAACAGTTTTGTTCTTGACAAAATTCTTAAATGTACTTTTGTTTAAAGGAAATTCACACTCAGATTTTCTTTCTGTTGCTCATATAGAAAGTATGATATATGTGGTCTGTAGTCTGATTTAAATATATTATAAAAAGTTAGCCTAAATTTATGTTTTTATTATAAACTGTTATACATATAACTTTTAGATACTTTTTATTATTTTGCTAATTTAAGCATTTTTCTTTGGGGTCCATTACTTATGTTAGGTCTTAGAAGATGTAGACCAGTGCTGTCAAGCACTCTCTCAAAGACTGGGAACACAACCGTATTTCTTCAATAAGCAGTAAGAATTTATTTATTTATTTTTTGTTTCTTGTCGCAAATTTCTTTTATTATAAAGGAATTATTTTTTAAATATTTAGATATATAAAATATTTGTGTACTCATTATACATTTATTTAGCTCTTCTTGGCTATCAGGCACAGTGCTGGGCTCTGGAAACTAAGATTTCTAAAATGTGGTCTTTGTCATTAAGAATTTATCTTAAGGGCAGTCATGTAAAGCAGTCATTATTGTATGATATGATAAAGGCTCTAATAGAAGTTGTTCAAGGTACTGTATATGGAACTACAAAATCTTAACAAAATTCTAAACTTGTGAATTACAAAAATGAAGATACTTTTAGTGCAACTATAGTTTTATATATATATATATAGCATGATATCTTAGGGATTAAAAAAGACAATAAAATCAAGCAATGAAAAATACACCGTTGGATAGACAGGACAAGCACGTTATTAACTTATCTTCTAAATGTTAATGAAAATGTTAGTAAAGCACATTATCTTCTATAGCCATATTAAACATTTTTTTGGTAAAGATAATATTTGCAGTAAAAATGACTATGATGATAACTTGGAGATATTTAAGATATATTACTCAATAGCAAGTAATGTATATAATATATAGCTGATGTTAAAATAAAATTTAGTATCTTTGATGCAGAAAGATCACAGAGTTCAAACTATAAAATCCTGATAGATAAAGCTTCTACAACTCTGTTCCTGTTTCTAGTGATGTTTGCTATGCAGATCCTATGTTTAGTCCCTAACACAAAATAAATGTTAGTAGTATGTAATTCTTTTTCTTTCTCAGGAGTTGAAAAGCTCAGAAAGGGTGTGTTTTATTGTTTAAAGAGCATTTTCCTGCTTTATGAGTTAGTTTGTTATGTACACTGTCTCTAGGGAAAGCCAGGAAAATAGATCTAACTTATTTTTCTTCTCAAACTCATCATCAGTGTGTTAGTTACCATGGATCATTTGATGTGTGACTCAGTGAAAATAGTAAGATACCATTTTTCTTCATAAGGGCATAGTTATATATTTAAACTTATAATGAAAAATTCTAATTTAGAACAGTTTAAAAACCAAAGGCTTACTTTTGAGGAACTGTTTAATTGATATTAAGATGTAGGTTTTTGAAATAATTTTGCCTTACGTAATACTTGAATATTTTCTCCTTAACAAATAATTACGATTGAAGACTAGAATCGATTGAGTTTTTAATTTTACTCAGTCGATTAATATTAAGTGCAAATAAAGGATATTTAGGAAAAAGTAACTTGTATTTTTACTTTGTGACAAAATTTTTCTCATTTATTTATCTGTAGCAGGAGTCATTACACTGTGAGAAGCTATGCCTTAGTGAATAGCGCTCTGGCTTAAGTCAAGATATATGGTATTGAACTACCAAGGCAGATGCCCTGAATTTTATTCTTGGCTCTGTCATACCCCAGACTTGGGCAAGTTACTTTAATTTCTCTCTGTATCTTTCCTCCTCTTATCCCCTAAAATTAGAATTAACTTTCCTCCTAGTTTACCTACTGGGGATGTTAAGGATTCATGAAGAAACCAAATGCCTCTGCTTGATTAGAGAAAGGAAAAGGATAGGAGGTCTCACAGGAAGAGTAATAACTGGGGAAAGTGGATAAAAAAGCAAAGGACTTGATTTACAAATTTGAGTTGGCAATCCTAAAGATCAGTGATTGGTATGTAAAGAAAGGATATGTAGATAATTTCTAGTAGTATGAAGAAATGACAAGTTATAATATATTGAGAAGGAAAAATTAGGAAACAACCTGACAAAATTAATGTTTTTGAAACTAGATGATACTGTAACAGGTATCAGAAAGAAAGAAAAATGAAACAATAAATACACAAAGCAAAAAAGGTGAATGCCAGAAAAATTTTAAGTAGAAAAGTTTAGGAAAATGTTGACATTTTACAGTACTGTTTTTATTTTGATATTCTAATGAAAGAACAGTAGAAAACCAACAGAAATGTGAAAAGAATGATAATGCAGGATAAGAAGGCATCAAGTTTCTTAGAACTTTAAAAAGTATATTTGTCACCTTGGAGTATTTTTCTAATATAAAGTCTATGAAGATAAATGCAACAATATACATGAAATGTCTTATAGCTCTGAGGAGGGGAGTTGCTCTCTCTAGTCAAATTATAATCCAGAAACTGGTAAGCAGAGGGGTGTATTATGTTTTTTTTTTTTCTTATGGTATAGCAAAATAATTAAAACTGGACTTACATGAAAATCTTGATTAAACAATCTAGTAGAAATAGTGGGTAAAGTGTATTTTTTTGTCCTTTCATATAAGTTGCAAATATTTTTCTGAATTTATTGATTGTGTTTTTTTTAGTCAGGTTTATTCATGCGCAATTTACATGTAATAAAATTGACACTTTTATGTATATAGTTCTATGAGTTTTAACAAAGGCATACAGTTGTATAACCACTACCATAGGTATACTTTTTATAAAGAGCATTGTTGAAATTAGTCATATTATATATGTCAGAGTCAATTAATATAAGGGGAATTTGTACAGATAACAGAAAATATACTTTAAAAGTAGTGAGTATGCATATACGTGTATATGTATATGCATATGTATGTTTATACACACACACACAGTCATGCACTGCATAATAATATTCTAGTCTGTGATGGACTGCATATATGATGGTGGTTCCTTAAGATTATAATACTGTATTTTTACTGTATTTTTTCTGTTTAGATGCACAAGTATTGTGTTATAGTTGCCTATACAGTATTAACTACAGTGACATGCTGGGCAGGTTTGTAGCCTAGGAGCAATCAATAGGTTATACCATATAGTCTGGGTGTGAAGTAGGCTACACCATCTAGATTTGTATAAGTACACTCTGTAGTGTTCATACAGTGACGAAATTGCCTAATAATGCATTTCTCAGAACCTATTTCCGTTGTTAAGCAGCACGTGACTCTACGTGCTTTGTTTGATTTAATCTATTGAATTCAATTTCCTGTTGATGTTCTAAAATATCTTGCCACAAAGTTGCTGTCTTTATGTAACATCAGATCAATTTTTATATGCTCATACCCATATATAATTCAATACCTTTGGAGTTATGTGGATGTATATTTGCAGCAAATAACATTTTGACCACTTCAGGGGTACTTCTGAAGCACTCTAATTTGAGCCTATTCATACTTGAACTCTTTCAGAGCCTTCATTTATTGATAAAGGATGCCCATCTACACTACTAGAAGTTGCATCAGGGAATGTATATTCACCTGTTTTAGGCTCTAGTACAAGAAGCAAAGGGTAGTTGGCACTAAACTAGGTTTTGAAAATAAGTCCTGAAAAATAAGATGTACCTCTAAAGAAATATGTTTAGGGATGTGGAACAAATGGTGTTTATATTACTTCTCACAACTTACTCCATTTGTTATTGAGTCATCTGTGATGGAAAGATTATGGTGCAGTTGAATTCCAGGACACTTGAGATACTTGTTTTAAATTTACACTCTTGGCTACGCTTTTAAGCATGACCATAGATCAACTGCACATTTGACTTTGATTAACACTTCATGAATATGTCAAAAGAAGGGACACTTTGAAAAAACGTAAATAAGTACTATTGAGAAAATTAAATAACCTACACACCTTGGGATGCTTTGTTTATTTTTTGTTTCATTTGTTCAGCAAATACTGTTTCAGTTTCTTAGATTCTGTGCTAAGTACTGGATATTTAAAGACACATGCAGTGTTGCCTTTAAAGAGCTAGGAGTATATTGAGAGAAACAATTAAGCAAACACAGTTATAGTGTGGTATAAGAAGTATGTCACCTTTTTATTATTCATTCACCATATGTTTTTGAGAACCTACTTTGTGCCAGGCATTGTTCTATGTATTGGGGATATAGCAAGAAACAAGTAAGTAAGGTCCTTTCTCTCCTAGAACTTTCTGATAGAAAAGAGGCACAAGAAGGAGCTGGTATTAAATGCCACATACAGAATGAAAAAAATACCTCATGATAGTAAGTGACTGCATGTTCATTTTAGTTTGGGTGATCAGGGGAGACTTTAATATGTGACATTTGGCCTGGTGTGGTGTTTCACGCCTTAATCCCAGCACTTTGGTAGACTGAGGAGGGAGGATTGCATGAGGCCAGGAGTTCAAGACCAGCCAAGGCAACATAGTGAGATCTCAGCTCTACAAAAAGTAAAAACATTGGCCAGGTATCACAGAGCATGTCTGTAGTCCCAGCTACTCAGAAGACTGAAGTGGAAGGATCGCCTGAGCTCAGGAGTTTGAGGCTGTGGTGGGCAATGATTGTGTCACTGCCCTCCAGCCTGGGCGACAGAATGAGACCCTGACTCAAAAAAAAAAAAAAAGAGGCAAAAGGCACATTTAAACCTTTTTCTGAAAAATTAAGCAGCCAGCAATTTGAAGTCAGGGTATTTTAGGTAACAAGAATGTTGGTGTCAAGGTCCCAAGATTGGCTTGAGTTTGTTTTGTTCAAATGAAAGAAATAAGGCCAGTTTGCATTGTGTGCTGATAATTGTAGGAGATCACCCTGAAGAGGTAGGCCAGATCATCTAGGCTTTGTATGCTTAGGGCAAGGAGATGGGCATTTTAGTGTAAGGGGAATGGAAATCCATTGGAATATTTTGTGCTTGGAGTTGTATGATCTGGTGACATTAAATAAAGAGTCATTCTGGCTGTGGTGTGGACAATAAGTAGAAGGAGGAAGACATTATGAAACTATTGCAGTGGTCTAGGTGAGAAATGAATGGTAACTTACACTAGGAGATAGTCATGAGAGAGAGAGAGAGAGAGAGAGAGAGAGATGTTGTGGCATTCAGGGCATATTTTGGACTTGCTAATGGATAAGGGTGGGGAAGAGAAAGAGAGGAGTCAAGGCTAACCCCTAGATTTTAACAGCTGGGTGGATAGTGGTGCCTTTTATTATGAGAAGATTGAGGTAAAAGCAATTTTGAGATATTTATTTAACATTGAAGTGGAGATGTTATGTAGTTATTTGAAGTATGAATATAGCTCAGGGAGAGACTAGGACCAGAGAAATACAAGGGGGAACTCTCAAAAACCCGGAATTTATGTTTAAACTTCAGTCACCTTCAAAACACTCTCCGTTTGATGCAATGCACCTATCCAGGTACTTTTCCACTGCTCAGAAGTCTTTGATCTCATCAATTTTGATGCCTTTTAGTACTTCTGCTGTTTTTGGTTTCACCTCTTCCGTATTGGCAAAACGTTTCCCTTTGAGGACTTTTTTCATCCAGGGAAACAAGAAGTTGCTCAGGGTAAAATTGGGTGAATAGGGAGGGTGGGGTACAGGGATCATACTGTTTTTAGTCAAAAACTGTTTAACATTGAACACATGTGGGCAGGTGTGCCTGTAAATCACCCATTATGAAATGGGCAAACGTGTTGAAAGACTCTCCCCCCAAAATTTTTTGAAGCCAAATGCAGCCTTCCAGCAATACTAACTGATATACTGATGCTGATGGGTTTCTCGAACAGTTACGTAGTGGGGGAAAGCTGTACTACAATGGACCTGCCCTCCAAAAAAAAAAAAATTTCGTTGTGTGGTGTGAAGATTGCATTTAAAGCGAGATTATTCATCGATAATGATCTAGGCTACATAGCTAGTAAGTGACAGAATTGGGATTCAAATTTAGATTTGACTGACCCCAAAATCAGTTCTACCAAATCAGAGTATTTAGGTGGGTTATCACGTTTTCTCAAAAACTTTATCCCTGTAATTATGATGTTACTTTTTCCTTTTAGTAATACTACATTAGTAATTATTTTGATATAATGTAGATTGGTGATACCCCATGTATAGATCATTAGTAGTGGGGTAAATTTCACTTTGTTGTTAGTAATATATAATTAAAGATGAAAAAACCCTAGAAAATTTTATGTTGAGGCCATCTTTATCGTTATGTGTCTTTCAGAAATCCAAGTCACTTTACAGGTGGTAAAATTAAAGTTATATTGCGTTGCTGATGTACGATTGGGTCATTGGATATAATTTTTTGGTCCCAGTACTGTAGCAAAATTCTCTGTGCTTTGACAGCATATTGTTTATATATCTATTAAAACACTGGATAAATTGTTTTGTGGTAGTTTATGTTTTGTGCCCATCTCTTAGATTATTTTTCTTGTTTTTATATCTCTATCATCTGGCATAGTTCCTGCTGTATTTATTTAGTGAATAAAGTAATTAATAAAATGAATATGATCTGTTACATCCATATTATTTTAATGCATTTAAATATTACTATTACTTTAGAAAGGAGGTCACACACAACTAGCAAATCATACTTTAAGTCACATTTAAAAAAATATAACAAACTCTTTAAGTGAAGACAGAATAAATCCTGTCAAATTGTAGAATTTATTTCTCATATGGCTTTTTTCTTTTAGATGAATAAAGTGTTTTTTAAACTAGTATATAGTTGTCTCTTGTCATTCATAGGGGATTTGTTACAGGCCCAAAATCTGCAGATACTTTAGTCTCATAAAATGGCATAGTGCTTTCATATAACCTATGATGTATCCTCCAGTATACTTTATAACATCTCTAGATTATTTATAATGCCTAATACATACAATGCAAGTGATATATAAGTAGTTGCTACACTGTGTTGTTTTTAGATTTGTGTTATTTTCATTGTTGTATTGTTATTTTAAAAAATATTTTGACGTGAGGTTGGTTGAGCTCATGAGTGTTGGCTCTGTGGGGGCAGAGAGCTGATTCTATTTTCTACCATAAAAGCTAAATGCTGTTCATGGTACTCTCATTTCCACTTTTGTTTTAGGCCTACTGAACTTGATGCACTGGTATTTGGCCATCTCTACACCATTCTTACCACACAATTGACCAATGATGAACTTTCTGAGAAGGTGAAAAACTATAGCAACCTCCTTGCTTTCTGTAGAAGAATTGAACAGCACTATTTTGAAGATTGTGGTAAAGGCAGATTGTCTTAGAGTTAGTGACTTTCTAATTTAGTTATTATTTTTAAAAGTCTAACTTTTAAAAGTATATGTTACTTGAATGTTAAAATAGATATTGTTATCATAATTTAAAAACCAAATCACTGTTTTTCAAACCTCAAAACAAATTATATCCTATATATGTACTTTATATTGTTATCTGTGTACGTATTAAAATAATTCTGGATTATTTTGTTGGATATGTTGTATTCTATATCTTGAATTTTTTGTTTCCTTGAACCATTCTTGCATATAAAAATAAAGCTTAAACAACTATATGGATATTACATTTACTTTCTCTTGATCTATCTGAAGGCCACTCACTGAACTTTACACATGGATTAAACACTGTCTTTTCCAAGGCAAGTAATTTGTGTTACATAATCCAAGATTTCCTCACTAGATACATGGTGAAACTGATAATGGGAGGAAAAGTGTTCTAGCCAGTATGCACTTAGAAAATGTGGATGATTTTAAGGTGATTAAGTCCTGGCACAGGCTTAACATTTAGGAGCATTCTTTATACCTGAACTTAATTGAATTAGAAAACATCTCAGCAGAGCAGCTAAGATTTACGTTTGATAAAGGGAAATGTTGAGGGAGCTTATTTTTTTGAGACAAGAATATTTTAATAATGCTCTTTAATTCCTTTGAGGGGAAGAAGAATAGTTTTTACAAGAGTGTCAACAGAAATTTATATAAAAACACCAATGATTATTACTTTGTTTCCTTCTCAAATTTTCTTGTATTTTGTGTCTTATAAAACCAGGGGTGTTGTAAAGAGTCAAATGTAAAAAATTATTTTTTAACAATGTCTAGAATAATAGTTCTTTTATATTTTCTTCTTATGTATCAGAGATTTTTTTTTTTTTTTTTTTTTTTTTTTTTTTGGGTATCACAAATTACCCCACAAAGGAGTGCAGTGGCCCCACCCCGCCACCCCACCCCCCAACAGCGGGGCTCCCGCCCTACATACCCCACACCCATACAAAAAGCCCGAAACACC
>CAUYQG010231701.1:0-23366 GCA_963574415.1 Tarsius wallacei | reverse complement strand
AATTACAGGTGTGAGTCGCAGCACCTGGCCAAGGCTCCGCGTTAAATACAGTTAGTTCAGGACACAGCTGAGCCAAAACACGATGCCTCAAGCATGTTCATTATCCCTTTGGTTTGAAGGAATCAAGGGAATTGCTTGTATTATAATAAGACCTCTGGGCATGACATAGTTGCTGAATATTAAATCCTTTAACTCAAATTAATCTGAATTTCTAAATCAAAGTCGGCCCTCCCGAGTCTCCTAGTTCTGACAGCGGGGACTCCGGCAGGGGCATGGCTGTGGGTCCCCGAAGCCCTTTCTGCTCGTGTTCTCTGTCTTAACTCCTGCCTCCTGAAAACAGTCTAGCTCTGTTTGTGAAAAACAAAGCTGATAGCATCCAAAATTCTTGTGTTTTCCCTTAAGACTTCTAGTCATCCTCCCCATAAATAGTGCTACCTCTTTCCAAGTCGTTTTTCCACTCTATCAGTTTCTGGCCCAGGAAGCCGCAGCGGCGCTTGGTCGCTCAAGCAGCAAAGCTTGGTTTTTGAAACATCCAAGCTCCTCCCTCTCTCCTCATCTGTATTTTTCCTACCCTCTAGCCCAAGTGCTGGGATGGCAGAGCCTGGTCCTGTCAATACCCTTTTTCTTTTCTGTTCCCCCAGGGTGTGTCCCTCCACCATAAAGCCTTTCCCACCTCTGACTACTGTAAATTCTACACACCCCTCGAGTCCTTACTTTGTATACTAAGCAATGCTGGGACTCCCCGGCTCTTATGTAAATATGTCACTTGGGCTCTGGGCTGGAACATAGGGCAGAAGTTTTACTCCTCAATGTGCATCTAACTAGAAATTTAATTAGCTTTTCTACACCTCAGGTTCTCTCTCTCTCTCTCTCTTTAACAGAGTCTTGCTCTGCTGTCCAGGCTGGAGTGTCGTGGTATGATCATAGCTCACTGCAGCCTTCAACTCCTGGGCTCAAATGATCCTCCTGCCTCAATTGATACTCCTCCCAAGTCGCTGGGGCACAGGCACACTCCATCACACTTGAATACATTTTTTTGTAGAGACGGTGTCTCACCATGTTGCCCAGGCTGTGCTTGAGCTCGTGGCCTCAAGCGATCCTCCCTCCTGAGCTACCCAAAATGCTGGGATTATAGGTGTGAGCACCCAGCCCCATTTCTCTCCTAACAAATAAGGATGCCAAGAGCAGCCTCACAGGGTTGAGAGACTGCTGGAAGGAACCATAGTGTAAGAGTCACATCCTTGGTGAGATTACATTTAGTCTTGTGGCTCTGGCCTGCCTAGGAAATGTGGAAGGTCAAGGAGTGCCAGCAGTCACCTAGGATCCCAACTGGAGAAACACAGGCAGCCTTAAGACAAGCTTAGCCTCTGCAGCAGATGTCATGGTCTACACAGACACAGAAACGTCTACACGGACACCGGCTGGAGAGTGCCGACTGCTGCTAGGATATATGGGCACGCATGTGTAAGTACATATGGGAGATGTGCATGTGTGTGCATGCACATGTGTGTGTAGATTTGTATAACTTCCAATTTCTTTTTTGCATGAACTTGATTTCAGGATGAGAGCAAAATACATAGTCCGGAGTTATGAAACAGCATCAGAGAATTTTTTTTTGAGTTGGATTCTCACTCTGTCACCCAGACTGGAGTGCATCGGAGATTTTTATTCCATAGTCTGGAGTTATAAAACAGCTTTCAGTGTTGTTTTCCTTTAACGTTCCAGTACTTATGCTTTTTTTTTTTTTTTTTTGAGTCAGAGTCTCACTCTGTCACCCAGTCTGGAGTAAAGGGACACGCTCATGGCCACCGCAGCCTCGACTTGCTGGGCTCAGATGATCCTTCCGCCTCAGCCTTCCAAGTAGCTGGAACTACAGGCATGTACCACCATGCCCAGCTAGTTTTTTTAATTTATTGTAGAGATGAGATCTTGCCATATTGCCCAGGCTTGGTCTCGAACTCATCGGCTCAGGCAATCCTCTCACCTCAGCCTCCCAAAGTGCTGGGATTACAGGCATGAGCCACCTCACTGGGCTACCACAACTTATCCTTAGCAGAGCTCTCACAGTCCCACTTCCATGGGAAAGCCAGTTCATCCCTTCTCTGTGGTTGTGGGGGGAAGGGTCACATGACCAGTGAAATCTACTTGTAATTCTTAGACCTGATTGTAGGCATTGCTTTTTTTCCTTGTTGTTTCCCCCCAATAGAACGTCTACTGATGGGACACCCTGGAAGGGAATGAATTTTATATCTTTGTTCTCTTTGTCAGAGACACAACTGAACAATCAACCGATGTATGTGCAAATGAGGAGAAGGAAAAAGATACCAGAAGCTTCCTCCACAGCTGGTAGCTGGATGTGGAGCCATGCCTGTAGCTTTGCTGGACAGCAGTTAGGGGCACAGACACTGAGGTCAGTTGGACTTGGTCTGAGTCCTCATTTGTATCCCTGTAATAGTGTGGCTTTAGAAAAGCTGCCCAATCTATCCTCATTTTATTTTTTGAGTCAGGGTCTCACTCTCTCAGGCCATAGTGCAGTGGCATGCTCACGGCCACTGCAGCCTGAGCCCAGCTGGTGATCCTTCCCCCTCCAAGTGGCTGGGACCATAGGTATGTGTCACCATGCCCAGGCATGATTTATTGTAGAGACGAGGTCTCGCCAAGTTGCCCAGGCTGGTCTCGAGTCCCTGTGCTCAGGCAATCCTCTCACCTCTGCCTCTCAAAGTGCTAGGGTGACAGGTGTGAGTCACCATGCCCAGCCTCATCTTCATTTTTAAGATATGCATCTTAGCAGTAGACACCGTGAAGGGAAATTGTCAGGAAGAAATATGATGGTATAGTTGAGGTGCTTGGCCTGATTACCAAAGAGATACTAAGTAAACATGCATCCCCTGTGCTTTGACTTCAAACTTAAACAAAAGGAGTGTGAGAGTTCTGTGAAGATTGCTTTCACCTGTCATCGTTTAGGCAGGGACTTAGTCCCAAGCATGCCACACACCCCGTCCTCCTTCCTGGATCCCAGACCAACAGCTGACCAAGGGGTAGCACCATCACCCTTCTTCTCACCTCCCCATCCCCATCTCTCTCCAGGCTGTCACCACAGCTGTGCTTGAAAGGCCAAACTTCTGGGCCTTCCTCGGCCACACCCCTGACACTTCCTTGCTCAGCAGAAACAGGTAGAAAAAACTGCTTTGTGTCACTAAGAACTCTGGTTTCCGTGGCATGAACACGAAAAAGTAGAATCCTTCTCCTCTCACCATCAAGGCATAAAGAGACATTTGTTGTCCTCTCTTTGGAGTGCCATGAAAGGAGATGTGTTGGCCAGGTGTGGTGGCTCACACCTGTAATCCCAGCACTTTGGGAGGCTGAGGCAGGAGCATCGCTTGAGAGCCCAGGAGTTCAAGACCAGCCTGGGAAACAAAGCGAGACCTCGTCTCTCTATAAAAAATAATAAAAAAGATAAAAATGCTAAAAAGGAGAAGTGGGACTGTGTATGGCCTCTGGGTCAATCCTCCATGGTGAGGCTGACAGATAAAATGCAGGATGCTCAGCTAAATGTGTACACGCTTGCTTGCTTAACAGGACAGCCTTGCACTGGGGCCTCCCAGGTAACACGCAGGAAGTCACTCAGAGGGACCCACCTGTGCACCGCGGCGCCACACACGCTGGAGTAGGACGCATACACGTCGGTGCCATAAACGTGGTATTTGGGGTCTTGGCATCCCGCGGGACACTTCACCATGAACTCAGGATTGATGATCTTTCCGGCTTTGACATCACAGCTGATCTGAGGCACAGCTGGGAACACAAAACGGGGTCAAAATTACACCTTGTGGTATCGACTTATCTTTGGGGTGACTCTGTGAGGTCACAACTGCTCATTTACTTAATCTCTAAAAGCCAGAGCCTGGGCTGACCCTGAGTCCCCTCCATGTAATGAAAGCAAAGATGTAATTAGCACATCTCCCAGACCAAAAGAACAATGACCGTCCACTGCATTTAACCTGCAGAGAGCAAAAACATAAGCCCGATTCCTGTGTTTATTTGAACAATCAATTACTTGAAGCAGAGAACTCTGGGAAAAGAGGTGTAATCTTAAGTCAATGGCAGGAGAGTACTGGGTTTTCAGATACTCTAGACAACCTTACGGAAGGAAGGAAAGGTATTCCAGGAAGGGCAGCACGGACCTCGGAGTCAGGAGGGAGCAGGACAAGGCTGGCAAGCTGGGTGGAGGCTCCATATTGGGCCTGGTGGGAGGGTGGTGGATTGGTAGGGATGGACCAGGTGATGGAGGCTTGAATGTTTGTGTTCTGTGAGAATGTGGGATGCAATGGCAGGTTCTGGGACAGGGAAGACACATCATGAAAGTGATCTTTTGTCTTGGTCCTAGAGGATCCTCTAGGCCAGGCATGTCCAACCTATGACCTGTAGGCTGCACATAGCCCAGGACAGCTAGTGATGTGGCCTTGCAAAATCTTCACGCTCGGCTAATTTTTTGATTTATTGTCGAGTCGAGGACTCGCCAAGTGGCCCAGGTCTCGAACTCATGGGCTCAGGCAACCTTCTCCCCTCAGCCTCCCAAAGTGCTGGGATTATAGGTGTGAGCCACTGTGCCCGGCAACATCATGTGTCTTTTAGCACTTACATTGTTCATGACCCCACAGGTAGTTCCATTTTTGAAGTTTGCCATCACTCCTTATTCATGACATCGCTTTTTGGCAGCACATACACTTGTGAGCAGCTGTTTTCAGTGAGGAAGCACACAGAGAACAAAATTCGAACAAACCTTTCTGATGAGCACCTTGGGAACGCACTGAGAACTGTGACCACTTCCATTGAACCGGACATTGGTAGATTAGTTTTACAAAAACAAGGTCAACTTTCTTACTAGTTTTATATTGTTCTCATTGTCCTAAGCTTTGTAATAAAAAAAGAGAAAGCCTTATATAATAAGACACACTAACTATATTACATAATTTATGTGCAACCCACAACAATTACTCTTTACTCTATGTGGCCCAGGGAAGCCAAAAGGTTGGACACCCCTGCTCCAGGCCTAGCTCTGGGGTCATGAAGGGAGAGATCTTTTCACATCTGCCTTAACACGTCCCAACGGATATTTCACAATGAACTCAGGACTGATGATCTTTCCAGCTTTGGCATGGATTGCAGTTGATGGTGGAAAGCAAGTGTAGGAGTGGGGTTGCCTCACTGTGTGTCTAGGGAAAGCTCGCTCCTTCCTTGCTCCCGACTTCTTGGCCTTTTTCTGCCATTGCCAGGCTAGCATATGCTGTAGGCAAGCCTTCCCAGGCCGAACGATGCCCTGGGATGAGGCGGTGTAGATATTCTAGTGACGGTGAAACCAGCCCAATTTCTTAATAGAACTGAGGCTTGAGAAACTCCCATTTGTCTTATCTGAGCTCCTGTCTCAGGAAACCAACCAACAGGACTCCCAGATGGTGAGAGAAAGCTGAGGCTTTTCAGGTCACCACACCTGGACCGTGAGACACACCTGCTGCAGGTCGACCAATTCCTCTTCCTCGCTCCTCCCCTTTCCTTCCCCACTACATAAACCCCTAACTTTAATGAGGGAGGGGCCGGGGGAGAGAGACGGATTTGAGGCTGGTCTCCTGTCTCTCTAGCTGGCGTCATCCGTAATAAAGCCTTTCTTCCTTGGCAATACTCATTGTCCCACTGATTGGCTTTCTGTGCGGCAAGCGATGGGACCTAGGCCAAACCCCTGGCCTTTGGCAACAATGGTATCTAAGAGGGGTGGGGCTGCATTTTCCCCACAAAGATTTTCCCTCAAACACTCCTGAAGGAAAAGGTCCCCTTGATGACATCGTATCGGTGCCCTTCAGTCTGGGAATATAGTCAGTTCTGAGCCCCGTTCTTCAGAAGGACTCGGACACATGAGCACAGGCCGAAAAGGGAGCAGGGTCAGGGAGGGGTCTGGAACCCACCAAATGAGAGGGATGGTTTGCAGACATGGGTCATCCGGCCCTGAGAAGGCAGGAGTTTGGAGGCAAGGGATAGTTCTCTTCACAAGTAGGACTGTTATGTGCTATGACCGAGCTAGAACTTTCTATAGAGTCAAATTTTGCCAAGAGGAACTTTCTAGGAACTGCAGTTGCCCTTGAAGGAAGGGGCTGCCTTGTCAAGATGTGAGTGAGCCATTAGTGGAAGAGGGGATTTCTACATTGGGCGGGGAAGTGGAAACATGGCCCCTCCCAGGGCCAAGGGTCTGTGATTACACGCATGGAGCCAGGAGCTTCGCCAGGCCACCCACCCTCTAGCTGCGATACTGAGATGGTCTCAAACTGCTAATGGCTTCCAGCTGTATCCAAAAGGCGTGCTTATTTTTTTTTTTTTAACTCTTGTGTACCTGAATGCTGCATTTCGTTCAGGCTGGAGAGAGAGAACTGAAGTTAGAATTTTTGCTCTTTCTTAAACACCCCTCCCACACGATCCTGGCCACTCAGGGCTGGGCTGGCTTGGGACTTCTCCTGGGAACCGAGGGGCTGAGTTTTGATCACAGGCTTAAGCAATTTGTGGTTTACATTAAGACGTGGAGCACTGTGCTGAAAACAGTCTTGTGGTTTCACTCTCCCCACTCAAGGTTGCCTCCTTACCGGTTATTTTATTTCCTACCTTTCATTCTTTTCAACTCTGATATGCAAGGCTGCATTTACTATTTTGAGTCTCAGAGTATATTTTTTTTTTAAGGAAAATTTTGGCCTGAAGATGCCAGTGTAGTCTCTCCTCAGACTAGTTAATTGCTTGATGCCTGGGTGTAACTGAGTGTGCTCGACTCTCTGTTCCTCTACGGATCCCTTCCCCACCTCCAAATCCATCCCCTCCCTTAGAAGTAAACAAAATGAAAGATTTCTTCTTGGTTCTTAGTTCTTCAAAATAGGAGGTGACAAGTTCTGTGAACTGGGATTACATTTTTTAATTTTTATTTTATTTTTGAGTCAGAGTCTCACTCTATCATCCAGGCTGGAGTGCAGTGGCACGATCATGGCCACCGCAGCCTTGACCTGCTGGGTTCAGGAGATCCTCCCGCCTCAGCCTTCCGAGTAGCTGGGACTACAGGCACAAACTATCATGCCCAGCTAATTTTTTGATTTATTGTAGGGATGAGGTCTTGCCAATTTGCCCAGGCTGGTCTTGAACCATGGGCTCAGGCACCTGGGCCTCCCAAAGTGCTGGGTTTATAGGTGTGAGCCACTGCATCTGGCCAGATTTTTATTTTTAATTTTTTTTGAGACAGAGTCTCCCTCTGTCACCCAGGCTGGAGTACAGTGGCATGAACTCCTGGGCTCAAGGGATCCTCTCACCTCAGCCTCCCAAGCAGCTGGTGTTTGCCACCAACCCTGGATACTTAAAAATAATTTTTTTGTAGAAATGGGGTCTTGCCGTGTTGTCCACTCTGGTCATGCCTTCCTGGTCTCAAGTGAGTCTCCCTTCTTGGTTTCCCAAAGTGCTGGGATTACAGGTGTGAGTCACTGTGCCTAGGCTTGGGATGAAATTTCTATGAGACTCCAGTACTCTGAGATTTTATTTTATTTATTTTTTTTTTGAGTTGGAGTCTCACTCCGTCGCCCAGGCTGGAGTACAGTGGCACGCTCACGGCTACCCCAGCATCGACCTGCTGGGCTCCGGCAGTCCTTCCGCCTCAGTCTTCCATGTAGCCAGAACTACAGTTGCGTGCTACCGCGCCCGGCTAATTTTTGATTTATTGTAGAGACGAGGTCTCACCCAGTTGCCTGGGTTGGTCTCGAACCCACGGGCTTGGGCAATCCACTTGCCTCAGCTTCCCAAAATGCTGGGATTACAGGGTGAGCCACCGAACCCGACCTACTCTGAGATTTTAGATTTCCTGTCAGGCCAACCATATCTTTTGGGGTTGAGTAAATAAGACAATGTCTGGAAGCTTATTGCATGAGTACTATACAATAATCAAAACTATTGGAGGTCTTCAGGGAGCACACAGGACATGCAGTAGGATTTTCCATGAAATAGTTTGCTTAAAAGACAAGAGAATATGTTCCATGGAAATGTTTTACTTTCTGTGAATTAATTTTCCCCCTTTCTTTAAGAGGTGTTTGTTTTTTGATTGCTTGTTTATCTTTTTTTTTTTTTAACAAAGTTTATTTGCAAAACTTTGGTGGATTCACTCAGCTAATTGAAAGGCTGAGGTGGAAGGATCGCCTGAGCCCAGGAAGTTGAGGCTGCAGAAAGCTGTGATTATGTCACTGCACTCTAGCCTGGGCAATGGAGTGAGACCCCCAACTCAAAACTTATTTATAAGTTCTTTTAAAATAATAATTTGATTAATTTTCCAAAGGGGAAAAATGAACCCAAGCACATATTCTCATGCCCTTTGGAAAAGCAGAGACCAATGGTAGAGTGTGGCTGAAGGTCAAATGTGTGTTAAATTTGTCGAGAAAATTAAGGTGGAGAAAGTGAACTAATTAGATTCTGCAGTGTAACTGCCAACATTATTAAAATGTGTAATGTCTGTATCCAGCCAGGAAAAAAGTGGTTCTTGGCATCTTTCTGGTAGCTCTTCTTTGAGTATATGGAAACCAGGTTTGTTTCCTTACTGTGTTTCCCCAGTTATTTGTGAGGTAGTCTGTTTTCCTGTGACTGTTAAAGAATCTGCCACCTCTCCACTCAAGGCCAAGTGAAATGCCTTTTTGCCTTTCCTCTGAATGGCTTTGAACTGTTCAATGCTTGCAGCTCAGGTTTTCCTTCTCTCTCTTGTTCTCTCTTGTTCTCTCTCTCTCTTTCTCGTTAAGGTTCATTTTCATACACCCCTTTGCCGCTCTTTTGGTTTTATCCCCAAAGTGCAGAAATCAGGCTTCCTGAAAAGGACAAGTCAAGTTCAAGACAACTCAAGAAAGAAATGCATTCTTAGGTCTGAATGGAGCAGGAAGACACATGGCAAATGCCAAAACAGACAGTCACAGGGAAGGCATGACCCCACTGTTAACCTCAGGTGAGAACTTATTTATGTTCTTTTAAAATAATAATTTGATTAATTAATTATCTATTTTTTTGAGTTGGGGGTCTCACTCCATTGCCCAGGTTAGAGTGCAGTGACATAATCACAGCTTTCTGCAGCCTCGACTTCCTGGGCTCAGGTGATCCTTCCACCTCAGCCTTTCAATTAGCTAGGACTACAGTGTGCACCACCATGCCTGGCTTGTTTTTTATTTTTATTTTTATTTTTATGCCATTTTTTTGGTAGAGTTGAGGTCTCACTATGTTGCCCAGGTTGGTCTCTCACCCCTGGGCTCAAGCAGTCCTCTCACTTTGGCCTTCCAAAGTGTTGGCATTACAGGTGTGAGCCACTATACCTGACTAAGAACTTATTTATAAGCCCCAAAAAGGTTTATTCCAGAATATCTGGAGAAAGCAAGATGAAAATCTCTTCCATTCTTTCCTGAGAGGACAGTTGCTGCTGGTGGTAAGGAAATCCACAGGCTAAAGTCACAGACTAGGGATGGGGCAGCCCAGACCTACTTCCATGGAAACTTTGTACAGAAACTTCTTGTTCGACTATCTGCTCTGTTTCTCCCTTGTGCCCTCACCCATCCCTCAGATGATTCCTTAAGATGACCTTGCCTTCTCAAAGTCACTGTCACTTTCATATCAGAACTCACACTAGAGGTCATATGCGATGACTCACACTTGTACTCCTAGTACTCTGGGAGACTGAAGTGGGAAGATCACTTGAGCCTAGGAGCTCGAGACCAGCCTGGGCAACATAGCAAGACCTTGTCTCTACAAAAAAAAATTTTTTTAAAAATAGCTGTGTGATGGTGTATGCCTGTAGTTCCAGCTATGTGGAAGGCTGAAGCAGGAGGATCAGTTGACCCTGGAAGTTCAAGGCTGCAGTGGACTATAAACATGTCACTGCACTTCAGCTTGGGCAACAGAGCGAGATCCTGTCTCCAAGCAAACAAAGAAAAAAACAAAAACATCTCACATTAGAGCATCTCAGTATCTGCCAGGGGTTCTTTCTCAGAGGACTCGGGAACCAGCCACAGGGAAAAGTGAAGCACTTGCAAATCAGACAGAACTAAGAATCATTAGATGCTGGTCTCTAAGATACATGTGTCTGCTGTACTGATCTCACAGGGCTCCTGAACAGAAGATCTTATCTCAGAACAGACAACTGTACAGTCTAAGTCACTATTTTAGTGTAGACATGGAATCTTGGAGGAAGAACGGCGAATGTTTCTGCTGTGGGTCGGGTGTCCTGCCTGGGCTAATAACAGTAATCGCTGAATGACAACACTCACATACAGTAAGCCAATTATGTGGCAGGCCAAATCAAACTACATATACCTTGTTTTGCCATTCATCTTTTCAATTATCACAGGCAGGCCCCAATGCTTCCGGAAAACAAATTTTCTTATCAATTAGAGAAGGCCATTATAAGTTTGCTTCATGTCTGTTAATGTAGAGACAGGGTCTTACTACGTTGCCCAGGCTGGTCTTGAACTCCTGGCTTCAAGTAATCCTCCTACCTTGGCCTCCTAAAGTGCTGGGGTTATAGGTATAAGCTACTGTGCCCAGTCTATTTTTAATTTTTTGAATGAGGAAGAATTATTATAATGTAAAGCACTTGTGCATGAAAAGTTTTGATATTAAACCTAATTTAGTTGGACTGTGATATTCAGCTAGAGTAAAATCCCATTTTAAGAGAATTATGAAAAAATTGTTAGTTTAATGAAATAAAAATGACCATTAATTTGAAGATGAATACATCCTTCTACTTGATCCTGACATCTAGGTCATGTTAATTCTTCCTTTGTAGTGACTTCTTTTGCAAAGTATTTTTTTTTCCTTTTTTTAAAAACAGTCTTTGATCACATTGGGTCTCTGCTCAAACAATTAACAGCCTGGCACAATGGCTTATGCAAGTAATCCCAGAACTCTGAGAGGCTGAGGCAGGAGGAATGCTTGAGGACAGAAGTTAGAAACCAGCTTGGTCAGCATAGTGAGACCCCGGATGTACAAAAAATTTTTAAAAATTAACTAGGTGTCAAGGCATGTGGCCGTAGTCCCAGCAACTTGGGAGGCTGAGGTGGGAGGATCACTTGAGTCCAGCAGTTTGAGGTTACAGTGAGCTATGATGGTGCCACTGCACTCCAGCCTGGATGACAGAGTGAGACCCTGTCTCTAAAAAACAGAAAACCATTCATAACTTTTTGCTGCCTTTAGGAAAAATGTCAAATCCTTAAGGCCTTCCAATACAGAACTTCTGGGCTTGTCAATACTGTCTCTGGTAGTTTCTAAATGCATATTGACTCATAAACTCAACTTGAATCATTCCTCACACTTGGGGCCCTTTTTTCCTTTCCTTCTTTTTCCTTTAAATACTACTAATTTCTAGGTCCCAGTTCCAGTTACATAGTCATTTGTTTACTAGGATATACACTTCATGAGGCAGGAATTTGTGTCTGTTTTGTTCACTGCTGCTCAATTGAATATCTGTGAATGAATGAATGGATGAAACCAATTCATTAGAAACTCCCATTAGTTTTATTTCTAAATCTGCTGTTTCTCTCAACCTCCTCCTTGGTCCAAGTCACTGACATTAACACAGTAGCCCCCTGGCTTGCCTTCTTCCTTCCATGCTGGCTCTCCCTTTGCCCCAATCCATATTCCATTGAACAACCAGTGTGATACTTTATAAAATGTCACCAGATGTCATCATTTTCCTACTCAAATCCCCTCATTGGCTTCCTACTGCAGTTAGAATAGAGTCCAAGCTCCTTAAGATGGTCTCCAAAGCCCTAAAGGATTTGGTCCCTAGATCCATTTCCAGGTAATCTCCTTCAGCTGCTAACGGATGTTGAAAAGGTGCCAGCCAGCTCAGGCCTAGGAGGAGAACCTTCCCACAGACAGAAGAACCAAGGCATAAGCCCTGATATGGGAATGACCTTGGCAGTTTGAAGAATACAGGGCGGCCAGTATGCCAGAGTGAGTGATGGGGAGAGAGGCCCATGGTGAGTTTTGGGGAAGTCAGTGGGGATCAGATCACATGGGGAAAAATTCACAGTCCCACTGTGACCAAGATGGCGATGATCGATTTCGCTAGAATTCTTTTGAGGATGGCATAATATTCTTTACAGAAGATATTTCTTGCCAATCCCACTGAGTTTCCAAGGGCCCGAGCATGACCTGAACAGTCTGGGGGGCAAGAGAAAGGAGTGTAGCTGTGGAATGGGCTTGTGCTATGGGAGGCGGAGGGTGGGGTGGTGCTGGAAGACTGTGTGCTCCTGAGGTGGACCCTTCTGTTGCCTGGAAAATCTATAGTGAAGGGTCCAAAAAATGTCAAAATGTCAGCTACAGGGGAATTTATTTATTTATTTTTTGAGTTGGAGTCTCACTCCGTCGTCCAGGCTGGAGTGCAGTGGCATGCCCGTGGCCACTCCAGCCTCAACCTACTGGGCTCCGGCGATCCTTCCACCTCAGCCTTCCAAGTAGCCAGAACTACAGGTGTGTGCTACCACACCTGGCTAGTTTTTTATTTATTGTAAAGATGAAATCTCGCCAAGTTGCCTGGGCTAGTCTCGAATCTGTGAGCTCAGGCAATTCGCTCGCCCTGGCCTCCCAAAGAGCTGGGATGACAGGCTAAGCCAGCAAGCCTAGCCCAGGGGAATTTATTATAGGGACTAGAAAGGGGTAAACCACAGGACAGGAGGGCCATGAGAACACAGGAATGGCCAGGCAGAGAAACCCAGGAGGAAGTAAATGACATATTCTCCAGAAATCTCAAGGAGAGCTCTGGATTTCTTAAGAGGGTTGTAGAATTGGCTTTTATGCAGGTTTAACTTGACATCTGAGGAGCCATGGGGGCAAGCTAACACTGGGATCCCACTTCTAGGGTGTGAACTCAAAGCATTGGTCGATGGTGGGCTAAATTTGAACCCCCAACATGTCTGATTCCAATGCCACATCACACTCTCACCTGAGTCAAGCCTTTGTCAAGAAAATGTGCATCGGGGGTTAAAAAATATTTCCCGTGGTCACAAAAATTTTCTCAAGAATCTATACAAGCCACATTTTGGAGAAACATAGGACATTCAGAGGAAATAGTTTCATGAAGACAGATCTAGTGAAAGGTACTTGTCTCAACAGATAACTCCAAGCTCAAACGTCAAGCATTTTAAAAAGCCTATGAAGACTGGTCTTTCTGTTCAATGATTTTGTCAGGCTTGAGAAAATGTCCTTCCTAGAAGGACAGTAATGAAGGAGTGTTTGGATGACAGGGTAAATGACCTGTGGCAACACGTGTTTGGGTAGCTGCAGGAGTCTGTGTCTCTAAAAATAATGTATCCTAGTTTACCAAGAACCCTAACACACATTCTTTTATTGGATCCTCACAAAACTCTGAAAGATATCTTTTCCCTATTGTCTAGAGAGGCAAACAGACTTGTTCAAGCTCGGGTGCCAAGTAAGAGCCAAGACCTGAACTCAACGCCCTCTGGCTAAAAACCTAGAGCTTTGCTAGCTCATCTTCCATGATTGAAGAGAGGAAGTTCTCTGCTGCAATTCTAATCTTTTCTGACCATGAAGGTTGATGACAACAGCTAGTGGGTGCAGGCAGGATATGTCTGGCAGATAGTTTGTGTGTGTGAGTGTGTGTGTTTGTCCGAATACCTGCAAAGCAACCCTTGTAGTGTCGGTGTCCTTTGTGTTGTTTTCCTATTACTTCTGAGAATTGCCATGTAGAGTGCACTCAATTGAAAGTCTGTAGCACAGACTTCTTTCTCATTCATGCATCACAAGGGAGGCTAGAGAGTAATCCTCTTCCTTTTTCATGGTCTGAGAAAGAGCACACACACACACACACATACACATATCTGTGTGGAGAACACACTGTCTAAGATGCAAGCAAACACAGGATAACTTGCACATTGCTACCCATAAACTTACTCAAGAAGCTGGATGCATGTTCTACCAAATCCTGTAACCACAGAGCTGTCTTTCTCTTCATCAGTGTCTAATACGCTAAGTAACCAACTACCAGAACAATGACCTCTTTATGCCCAAGGTTCAGGAGTCATCCATCGTTTCAAGGTTGATTGCAAAAATCTTTCCATGCCTTACAAGGTATTAGGAATAATTTATTAGCTGGGCACATGGGTTTACACCTGTAATCCAGCACTTTGGGAGGCTGAGGCAGGAGAATCACTTGAGGCTAGGAGTTTGAGAACAGCCTGAGCAACATAGTGAGACCCCTGTTGCTACAAAATTTTTTAAAATTTAGCTGGGTGTGGTGACATGCACTTTAGCCCCGGTGACATGGAAGGCTGAGGTGGGAGGATCGCTTGAGCCCAGGAGTTGGAGGTTGCAGTGAGCCATGATTTCGTCACTGCACTCCAGCCTAGGTGACAGAACAAGACCCTGTCTCTAAAAGTAAAGAAATAAAAAGTTAAAAAAGATGGACTTATTTGAGAAAACGCTGTGAAGTAAAGGTAGTACATTTCACCCCAAGTTAAGTCTATTTCAACAGACTCCAGTGTAATGGAAAGATTCAGAATGTAGCTTCCCTCCTATGAAGAATCTTACTTATCTTGCTGATTCTTGCCTTCATCATGAAAATTTCCTGCTCTGGAAACTCTCAGGAATCTCCACCCTCTTAGTGAATGATGAAGAAAGACAGCTTCCTAGATTGGCATTGCCTGCTGGTCCTAACCCACCTTCCAGCTGCATGTCCCATGATGCCCCACCCCTTAAACCTGATCACACCTGATGCCATTTTGCACTAAGGCCGTCATTGCCTCCGAGAGGCTCTTTTGGGGGCTTCTTCATGTGAGGAAAAGCTGTTGATGAGATTTTACAACTTGAAAGCTTTTCTCCCTCTAGCACAGACACTGCCAGGCAGGGATTCCTCTAGAGTCTTCGGTGGACATGATTTATGTGGAAATGCATAATGTGCTTATTCCAGTATGGGCTGAATGGCTAACGCAACAGAGTGGGTCCTTTTTGAATGTGTAACCTGCACATAAATAAAATTAATCCTTAAACTTCAAAAGGTTGTGTGCCTGCCTTAGGAGAAGAGTGTTATGAACACATCTAAACCGTTCGATCGTTATTTATAGCCTTAAACAATCAAGAAAAATGCAGCCACATTATGGTAATTTGTCAGCAACTGCTTGAGTACGTTTGTGCAGACTAAGCCTCCCTCTAAGATGCCTCTGGGTAAGGTTAGATCTACGGTTCCAAGACTTATCAGGAGAATGAGAGCCTTGAAAAAGTCACCTCTAGAAATACAGTGATGAAACTCTCATTCATGTCATAAGATAAACTTGACCTTGGACTATCCACAAGGTTAAGTTGTGAGGTCATTATTTCATGTATATCCTCATAGTCTTTTTTTCCCTTTTACTATTCTATTCTAAGCTCAATGCTTTCCTACTTCGGGAGTTCAAGGATGCCGGAGTGAGACCAGAGTTACCCGCCCACGACAGCATTCCCTCTGGGCTTTGGGAATTGGACTCTCCAAATCCCCCTTGCTTGAAGGGAGCGGGCTTGATCAGCCCAAAGAGTGATGGAGGGAAAATGATCTTCGAAGACTAGGAAGGTGGGAGGGGTAGGTAGGTTCTAGTAAGGGAAATATCCACGTCCCCTGGCAGCTGCTTGGAGAAGCACCATTCAGGGCAGCGGCTGGTGTGAGCCCTTCTGGGTGGAGTTTATATAATTTGAAGTGAAATTCTGTCCCAACTGTGTACACACTTTCATGCCCCCTATACATGCAAGTATATTTCCAATGCTTACTAACAAGCTGTGTTCTCTCTTCATATGTTGGTATAAAGCTGTTTTGTGTGGTTGTTGTTGGCAGGATTGCTTCATTTCCTAACACAACCCTAACCACTTTTCTCTGGGAACTGTGCTCCCCTCACAGGGGTGAACCCCTGCCCACCTAGGCTGGTGAGTTAGAGTCTCTCTGTCAGGAATTAGGAAGCAGGAATGAGAGGCACGGTCTGCAGAGAAAGAGACAGAGAGACAGATGTGCAGAGGTACCACCCCTGAGGCCCAGCCCAGGTGTTCCAGTTGCCCTTCCTGCCTTGGGTTCTGTGAGCTACCCCATGTTGGGCCCACTTCCCCTCTTTGGCTTCAGCAAATTGGCCTTGGCTTTCTGCTTATTGCAGTCCGCACTGAGAAGCTCACCATACCTCTCATGATGAGGTCTGGACTCCCAGATCCCAGACACAGTGGTAAAGTCCTTCCTCATCTGGGCTGGCTTGCTCTCCATCTTTTACCTTGGCACATTCACCTCCCACTCTGTATTTTAGCCATGTTGAACTACGCTTCAGGCCTTGGGCATGATATGTTCTCTCTGTTTATTTTAATTCACTAATTTAATTATTATTCTTAAACATTTTTTTTTTACAGACAAAATCTTGCTCGGTTACCAGGCTGGAATGCAGTGGCACAATTATGGCTCACTGCAGCCTCAAACTCCTGGGCTGTAGTGATCCTCCCACTTCAGACTTCCAATTAGCTGAGCCTACAGTTTGTGGAAATGGGAGTCTCACTATGCTACCCAGGCTCTTCTTGAACTCCTGGCCTCAAGTGATCCTTCTTCTTTGGCCTCCCAAAGTGCTGGGATTATAGGTGTGACCCACTGCACCCATCCTATTCTATCTGTTTGTAATACTCTTTTCCTCTTATCTTTGTCTGGCCAATCCCTCTTTCACCTTCAGAATCAATGTCCTTTCCTCCAGAAAGTCCTCCCTGATACACAGTTTCTTTATACTCTTCGGGTTTCTTAAGCTCCGCTTGCCCTAGCACTTATATAGGGCGTCTTTCTTCCTCCCTGGACTGTGAGTTCTGTGTAGTGAATCTCAATTGCTATTGTATGTGTGTCTAACACAGTGTCTGGTCCTTGGCGGGCACCCAGGAAATACTTGTCAAGTGAATGAATGATGTACCTTCCTTGCCATCAGTCACTTCCCCCAGCAGTAGACTGACAATATTGGATAGAAAAAAAGAAAAAAATGACTTTGGCCTCAAGCTACAGACTATGATTTGGAAATACTCCTGAGGTCAAGAATCAGATATCTCCATGGCTTGGGACTATCCAATTACCTCCATTGTATCTTTTTTCCCCCTATTTAATGATTGTGCCAGAGTTTCTAATTAGAGAAAAGACCTCATGCATTTATTGATTCAAATGTGCTGTATCACTAGGGAGATTTCGAGAATAAGGCTAGAATTTAGCATATCAGAAATTCAATCCATTTGAGAGCTCTCAAAGAGGTTTGCCCCTGGGTCATTTAGCACAGACTTTCATAGTCCCTGCAAACTGTTGTCATGGTAATCGTGGAACCTTTCATGATTTTTGTATATGAGCTAATGAAGATACTGGAAACAGCCCAAAGGAATTCATACTCGGGCGTGCATTTGTCTCCGTATTAACCCGATCATTGTTTTGAACACACATCTGCCCCTGGGCTGCATCTCTTGGCTCTTGGTTCTGACAGAAATAAATAAACAACTGGTTCCTTTTTAGCATTTCAGCCTGGGAGACTGTGGAAGGTTGCCCTCCTGGTCTCATTTCAACAGGAAATCTCACATGGAAGGCTTAGAGGAGCAGAAGGAGAAAAAAAAAGGGTGGTATGTGAAGAAAATCTCTTTCTTTTATTTCAGAAGATTAATGTTGCTGATTTCAAGGCACCAACATTTAATGCCTATGAGGAAAAGTTTCCGTTGTGGAGATCACAGGACACTGACTATCTATCTAAAGTCTTTTAAAAACGGATCTTTATAAACACATCTTAACTCCAGCCCCTATTGAGCCTGCAAATTTGGATCCAAACATCTCAGAGTGTTCACAATATTTGAGTGTGAGATTTTCCATCTGTGGCCTGTCCTGCCATTTATTTCCCAGTGTCGATTCTTACTCCGTTCTTGGTAATAGAACTCCTTACTTTCGAGGCATGTGGATGTCTGAACTCAAGACAGTTTCCACTCTCCCTTTCTGCTGGTGCAAGGGAGCATTCGACTTTCTGGATGTGTCTTTAAAGGGAGCCAGCGTGTGCCATTTTTCATCTCTTCCAACTACTGGAATGCGGACATGATGGATGGCATGGAGGCAGCCATTTTGGACACCGAGTTGAGAGCCACATTGAGAATGGTAGTATGACAAGACAGAAGTCTGGGTCCTTGAAAGACGGTGGAGCTTCCATATAAGCCCAGACTGACCACATTTATAGGAGAAAGAAGGAAACCTTGGTCTTAAGGAAGCAACTATTATTTCAGATGTTCTGTTATCTAATCTTAGCTGATATGCCACCCAAAAGTGAAATTTATTTTTTGTCTTTCCATTGATTGTTTGTGAAATCTCATGGTTTTTTTCCTGCGATTTACCTTCTGACCCCAGGGCATGGTGGAAGGTAGGCAGGTTTGCTGGATCTTTGCATTAACCAGACTGAATTTTCTGGTATAGGGAATTGACACAGTGTTTCAGTGGCAAGAAAATACCTATTCAGCTTAGCCATAGAGATATAGTGTGGCCTCATCTTTATGTGTGCACAGGAGGACCCCATACTTTTTACCCTAAAATCAGGATGCCTTTCACAAATCCTTTTTGGAATGTGGTAGGTGATGAATAAGACATCACTACTTAGTCCACATGGAAATTAATTGTGATAGAGACAAAAAACAAAACAAAGCAAAAAACCGCCTTCCCTAACATCCAAAACAAGTTTAACGACCCTCCACATGGGAGAAACAAACCTCATGCCAGTGAGGGATTTCGATTTTACTTACTGAACTTGGGCCGTTTAATCTTCTTTATCATTTCTTTATTTGAATGTATTCCGGTCACCAGCAAAACTAGATGAAGAAAGCAAGAAAAATCGAATCAATATTATTTTACCCAAATGCCTTCTCTCTTTTGAGCCTTACAACTCCTTTGACCATACAGAAACTGCATTGCTGGAAATACTATTCCATTATACAGACATGTGCCACTTAACAATGGGGATAGGTTCTGAAAGATGTGTATGGTGGGGATACATTTGGAGACATGAGTTGTTCGACGATTCATCATTGTGTGAACATCACAGCATGCACTTAGACAAACAACCCTTGGTGGTCTAGCCTATGACACACTCAGGCTAGGTGGTCTAGCCAATTGCTCTTAGGCTACACACCTGTACAACAAATGACTGTACTGAATATCGTAGGCTGTTATAATAACATGAGTACTGTGTATCTAAACATGAAAAAGGTACAGTAAAAATACAGTATAAAAGATAAAAAATGCTACCCCTGGATAGGGCACTTAAAATGAAGGGAACTTGCAAGACCGGAAGTTGCTCTGGGTGGGTCCGTGAGTGATTGCTGAGTGAATGTGAAGGTCTAGGACCTTACTGTTTACTATGATAGACTTTATAAACACTGTACACCTTGACTACACGATGTTTACAAAAATGTATTTTCTTTAATATTAAATTAACCTTAGCTTACTATATTACTTTTTCATTTTAACTTGTGATTTTAAAAAACTTTTTGATGGCTGAGGTGAGAGGATTGCCTGAACCCACAGGTTCGAGGCCAGCCCGGGCAACTTGGCGAGACCTCCTCTCTACAATAAATTAAAAATTAGCCAGGTGTGGTAGCACATGCCTGTAGTTTCAGCTACTTGGAAGACTGAGGCGGAAGGATCGCTGGGGCCCAGCAGGTCAACACTGGGGTGGCCATGAGCATGCCACTGCCCTTCAGCCTGGGCAACGGAGTGAGACTCCTACTTAGAAAAACAAACAAAAAACAAACAACAACTTTTTGACTCTTTATAACAACACTTATCTTAAAACACAAACACATTGCACAGCTGTACAAAAATACTTTCTTCATATCCTTATTCTATAACTTTTTTCTATTTATACTATTTTTTACTTTTAAAATGTTATTGTTAAAATCCAAGCCACAAACACACACATGAACCTAGGCCTCCACAGATCCAGGATTATCCATGACTGTCTTCTACATCTTGTCCCCCAGGAAGGCCTTCAGGGGCAATGACACGCATGGAGCTGCCGTCTCCTGTGATCACAATGCCTTCTTCTGGATTGCCACCTTAAGGACCTGCCTGAGACTGTTTTACAGGCAATTTCTTTTTAAAAAAATAAGTAAAAGGAGAATAGTCTAAAACAACGATAAAAGTATAGTGACTACCTAAACCAATAGCAGAGTTGTTTATCATTATCAAGTATTATGCACTGTACATAATTGTAAGTGCTAGACTTTGATACAGCTCACAGCAGAGTAGATTTGTTTACACCAGTATCACTACCAACATGTGACTAATGTGTGTTGCTATGCTGCATGGCTTCAATGTCACCAGGAAATAGAATGTTTCAGCTCCATTATAATCCTATAAGCTGCCTGTTGTTAACTGAAACATTGTTACGTTGTGCAGGACTGTTTCAAGACTGTGGAAATGAGATGTATAGTTTGTATACTTTTCTTAGCCCCTGCTGAAAAGTCCTTTCAAAAATACCTCTTGGGCTGGGCGAGTTGGCTCACGCCTGTCATCCCAGCACTTTGGAAGGCCAAGGCGAGAGGATTGCCCAAGTCCAAGGGTTTGAGACCAGTCTGGGCAACTTGGCGAGACCTCGTCTCTACAAATAAATTTTAAAAATCAGCCTGGAGTAGTGTTACACACCTGTAGTTCCAGCTACTTGGAAGGCTGAGGTGGGAGGCTCGCCTGAGCCCAGCAGGTTGAGGTTGGGTGGCCGTGATCATACCACTGCATTCCAGCCTGGGTGACAGAATGAGACTCCTTTGTTTTGATGGCTTTAAACTTCACCACACCAATCCTACAACTCTTCATTTTCCAAAGGAGAGAGTGTGGGTCTGGAGAAGGCCCCTAATTGGTCTAGTCTCAGGAATAAATGGGAGGTGGGAGATGAGCACCCAGGCCCTTCCTGTGCCCTTGTTCCTTCCACAGCAGATTCCAAAATGCCCAATTTCCAAACAGCCTGAGAATGGGTGTGCACATGTGTGGAGGAGAACTGTCCAAACCCTCAGAAGAGAGGCTGAGAAAGAAAGACAAAGAGGAAGGGGGGGTGGAGAGAAGAGAGAGAGACTCCCCACAAGGTCTGAGGGGTGACCCGAGCTTCCCCTGGTGGGCCCCTCTCACAGCCCTGGTTCTGTGGCCCATGGATGACTGTAGGTCTGTGAGTGTCTTCCTTGGAAGAGCAGAACCCCAAACAACTTTCCTTCAGGAAATTTCTTGATAGGCAAAGAAGGGAGAATTCTTTATTGTTTTCAATTGAAGATCACATATTTGTTCCTTTTCAATCACATAAGACGAAATTGAGCTTTTTTTTTTTTTTTAAATAATGTGACCCGGCATGGTGACTCATGCCTATAATCCCAGCACTTTGGAAGGCCGAAGTAGGAGGATTGTTTGAGTCCAGGAGTTCAAGACCAGCCTGGGCAACATAGTAAGACTCTATCTCTCTAAAAGAAAAAAATAAATAAATAAATACAATTAAATATTTTAAAACAAGAAAATAATGTTGGCTGTTTTTATTCTTATTACAAAAATAATGATACATATTATTTGTAGAAAAATGTAAAAAGCACAAAATATGGATGAACACAAAAGTATAATATTTTCCAATTTTTTTATATATGTATATGTATTCATATGGGTACTTGTAAACAAATATTTGATCAATCTCATACTGTTTCCATTTTATAATGTATTTCTACTTGAGGATATATATACTAACATTTTTTTCTTGTCATTAAATTTTCTTCCCACAGTAAGTTTGAACTGTCTGCCAAGCACTGCAGTATTCAGATAGAGCATACCTTTAGCAAAACTCGATTGACTATAAATAGTGCCATCTTACACAGTCCATTATTGTTTTCTTAAAATAAATTTTCAAATAGAATTTCTTGTCTGAAATGTATGCCCACTTAAAATGTTGGTACATATTGTGAAAATTTCTCATAGTGATTTTAAAAAATTAGCAATATGTGAAAATGCTCACTTCTCTGTACCTACATGAATTCTGCCTGCAGATGGAAAAGCAGTGTTTTTCCTCTCAAAATTTCAGTCAATTTTCCATTCTTCCTTCCCCTCCAGACTTTCTTCTACCTCACACACCCGAGGGTGACATACTTTAACTAACCTCCATCTTAGAAAAGTGGTTCTGAGAATTCTAGAGGTGAGCACGGGAAAACAGAGCTATCCAAAAGGGCCTTTTACCTCCTGGTTTGTGTGTTTGCTTTTCGGTGAACATGGAACCTCAATTTAGGGATAAATGGACTTAAGACCTCCTGCATTGACAACTATTTTTTATGAAAAAGATGGCCATGCCACCGCGTGTTTAAGAGACATTTTTATTTATCTTATGATGATCTAGTTACTATGGATAGAATGTTTGTGTCCCCCTCCAAATTCATTTGTTGACCTCCTAACCCCCTCTGTGACTATATTAGAAGGTGGGACCTTTGGGAGGTAGCTGGGTGTATCGTGGCAACCCTAGATCAGTTAGGGTGCTCACATAATGTTTACCTATTCCAAAAAAAATCACCTGGAGGACAAATTGGTAAAGACATGTGTTTGTTATTAATTACGGGAAAGAAGTGATGGTGGCTGGTCAGTATAAAGCTTTTTGCACCCCAATAGACATGGGAAAAAGATTATATACCCCCAGCACAGGAAAGGGAGCAAGCATTATGTGTCAAGAAGAGAAACAAAGATGTTTTCTCTAAGAAACTGTCTTGAGTTGGCAGATATCCATGCCTTCAGGGCATTTTGACCAAACATAGACAGCCTTGGCCAGAGGCCTTCCTCCCAGTGGGAAGACAGTGACCAGCAGAGAAGGGGAGCAGGGCACATGTCCTGCAGTTACCCCATACTAGGTCATGAGGTTGAGCCCTCATGATGGAATTAGTGCCTTTAGAAAGAGACCCTAGAGAGCCAGTTTGCCCCTTCTGTCATGTGAGGACACAGAAAAACGACGTAGGAATGGGAGTTAGTGAAGGGCGCAGGGAACAGTCAGAGGCCCCCCCCCCAAGATGGCGCTGAACACTCGGGCCACATGGAAACAACAAAGGCCCTAAGTTCCAGCTTCCCCCTATACAATTTCCCGTGTGTGCGAAGTTCAAACCTGCTAGCCAACGATCTCCTCCTCTGACAAATCAGCTCTATAGTACCCTCCAATAGTAATTAACACACCTTCGGCCCACCCTATTTCCACTCTACTCTACCCAATAGAATGCTAGCACAACCTCTTCCTGCCCTCGCTAAACTAATAAATACAGCCCCTCCCTGCATAACTCTCTCTCTCTCCCCACCCCTCTAGCTCTGTAGC
>CAUYQG010231700.1:0-13186 GCA_963574415.1 Tarsius wallacei | reverse complement strand
TATCTCAGTGTGGTTTTAATTTCCATTTCTTTGATGACTAGTGAAGCTGAGCATTTTTTCCATGCATCTGTTGGCTGCTCGCAACCAGAGTGATTCCTTAAACCTAAGTTGGATCATTACATTCCCGAGTAAACTCTAATGTCCTTACATAGCCTAAAAGGCTCTTCATAATCAGGTCCCCATAACCTCTTTGACACCATCTCCTTAGTCTCTTTCTTAATCACTCCGCTCTGGTTATACTAGTATTCTTGCTATTTCTCAAACATGTCAGACACTCTTGTCAGAGCCTTTGCATGTTCTGTTTTCTCTGCCTGGAAACTTTTCCTTCTGATATCCACATAGCTAACTCTCTTACCTCCTTCAGGTCTTTGCTCAAATCTCATTTTTTTTTTAGTGAAACCTTTCATGACTCTGTGTTTAAAACTGTATCCTCTATAAAATCAGCATCCCTATCTCGTACCCCTGTGATTTTTTTCTACATAGCTTTGAATACTGTGAGGCATAATATATGGTTTAATTTATTTGAATATAGATGTCTTTATCTTTCTTCATTAGAATATAAGTTCTTTGAAATCAGGCACTTTATTTTGTTTAGTGCTATATTAGACCAGAGCCTGACCATGTAGGTACTCAGTAAATGTTTGTCGAATAAATAGTGTTTAAACTATTTTTTGAAGGTTTCCCGAAAGCATTTCATTGTATTTGAAACTATTAGATACTAATCAACTTAGGCCTCGATATTTTCACTAATGATGCTGTCTTTTTTCCATTTTCAGGAGAAAAAGTGTTATCATAGTTAATGGAAGATCTGAGTCTTTCACCCAGAATCTAGAGTGTTATTGAATGCCTTCTAGGGAAAGAGCAGCGTCTTGGAATTTCCAGTGGCAGGACCAGCACAGAAAAGTTAGAAAATCTAAAATAATAGAAGTTTCACGTTGAGAAAAGCCTGGCAAACCTTAGAAAACATCTATATAGTTATTTAACACATGGGCAAATTAAGATGCAAAAGACCTCATGGTTTGTTAGCAGCACATTGAGCATTCAGATTCTACTCTAGATACCAAGTTCAGCTTCATTTTCTTTCTTTCTTTTTTTTTTTTTTTGAGTTGGAGTCTCACTCTGTCACCCAGACTGGAGTGCAGTGGCCGCTCCCGGCCACCGCAGCCTCGACCTGCTGGGCTCCGGGGATCCTTCCACCTCAGCCTTCTGAGTAGCCAGAATTACAGGCACACGCTACCATGCCCAGTTGATTTTTTTTTTTTGATCTATGGTAGAGATGAGGTCTCACCAAGTTGCCCAGGCGGGTCTCGAACCCGCGGGCTCAGGCAATCCACTCACCTCAGCCTCCCAAAGCGCGGGATTACAGGCTGAGCCACCGAGCCCGGCTCAGCTTTATTTTCATTGTAGGAGTATGTGATCCTTATCTCTAGGTGGAGACCAGTGTGCCATCTAGTTAAAAGACTCTCAACATAAAGAAATAAAACAACTTGAGACCAGCTCTAAAACTAAATGAAGTGAGAGCAAAATAACTTTATAAAACCTGGATACTTAAAAAATGGGGAGAAGAATGGCCAGAATAGGTATGGGTTAATACGGAATGCTTCTTTAAAAAGGTGCATTTTGATGAATTCTTTGACAGAGGTCATAGACTTGAACTAAAGGAGGAATAGCTTACATTTGCATTAGAAAGAGTAATAGACTTCTCAAAATCTTAGAGCAGGAATTAGTAAATATTTTTGTTTGTTTATTTGTTTCTTGGTAGTAGTCAACCTTACAGCAAAGTGTAACCTCGACTAGAGCAAAATGACTAACTCTTTGCAAAGTGAGACTTATTTCACTAAAGACAACTTATTATCTGTAGGCTTGCCAGGCTCATAGTTGATTGCCAAGCAACTGATGCAAGATTTGCTATTTGTTAAGCAATCTTCAAATAGCTATGTGCAAGTAAGGTTAGTGGTTTGTGGGTGCTGAAAGAGATCAGGAATTGGATGGGTTGTTTTACACTTGGAGTGGGTACAGGCCAACAAAATAGATGCTAAAATGGGAAAAGGCAAGGGAGATTGGGAAGTGAAACTTAATTTCTGAAAGAAAAGAAGGAATAAAGAAATTTGAGCATCATTCTCTATCTTGTCCACATTTTGCTTTCTACCAGGTTGTGGCAGAGATTCAATTAATATTTTTGTCTTCAGATTCATATGACAGAAAACTCTGCTCCTTATTAAACATGTGGCATTGAGCAAGTTGCTTAACCTCTCTGAACCTAAGTTTCCTTACTCTAAAACAGGTGACAACTCTAGACATCTCTTACAGTAACTGTGGTAACTAAATTTGATAATGCATGTGAAGCATCTAAGACACTCCGAGGTACATTATAGGCACTCAATTATGTGTAGCTTTTGTTCTATATAACAAGGATTTATATTTGTACTATATTTCAGAATACACAGCATAATAATGTGCATTTTTTTGTTATATAAGCCTAATGAAGCAGACGTCATTTCGGTGATTATTTTTATTATCAATAATTTCATTCTTAAAAAGGGCTATACACTTGTCATTATCATCACTAAAAAGCAACTGATAGGTGGCACGTAGAAATTTCTACTTTTTCCTGTGGCTTGTTCTATATAGGATCATTCTCTTTATTACACTGCTTCAAAATCTAGGCCCAGGGCCTATGTCTTTCTAAATGACTATTTATTTAACCGCTTATTCCTTCTTTGGAACAAACATATGTGGGGCATTTGTTGAGAGGGGCTCTTTAAAGGGCACTATTATATTTCTGCTTTTAGAGATGGAATTTTCTGACCTTTTAGAAGCTAAGATCTTTATGTGAAAGGAGGATAATGTCTGTTTATGTTGACGATTTTACATCTGTGAATGTCCATTTGGATGATATAGAGAGTTGTTGATATTAAAGTACCACATTCTGAGTCTAGGCTGGGCTTACAGCTTATGTAAGGGTGCTGGAGGCCACAGCTGCGAAATAGCTAAAGACACATGTTCCCTGTGCAACATCCATCGGGGATGAGCTTGTCCACTATGTGAAAACAGGGTTCTGGGCAAGATAAACAGATGGCACAGTTAATACCAAGTGAAGGAATGAAATCAATCAATCTATGAACACTATTGGAGCTTAATTTCTCAGAGACTTGACTCCCAGAAATCTTCCTGCATTTTTTTGAGACAAAATCTAAGACAATATCATTGAAGAAAAGACAGAAACAAAGGGAAAATAAGCATTTGCACAGTCACAGCAACACAACAATAAACACAGAGTCAAACTAAGACAGACAGATTGAGTCAGAGACAGATTGAGAAAAGCACAGACAGAGAGATGAACCCTAGAGAACTCTATTATCCTCTGTATTAATGTAGAAGACTGCTTTGGCTGGAGTTCAGAGTGAGACAAACAATCTACAATGGGGACTGCTTATGAAATCGAGAGCACGATACCTACTGGAAAAAGTCATTGTTTTGCTGACAGATACTGGAGTCACTCGGGACATGTGGGGCAATTTATAATGGGAGATGGGAATGGAAGTGCCTAAGTAGCTATAGAATATGCAATGCTTCTGGAGTCAGCAAACTCATCAGACTTTAGTGCCTTGTTTCCTATTCTGCATCCTGAAGGCCAGAGGCCAGGCAAAGCCTACCAGGTGAAATCATACCAGTACCTGGAAAGAAATTGGTCTTTCTACCCAAGCAGATGGAATGGTGGGGAGATAATAAAATGATGATGCTCAAAGGTGTCAGATGTAGGCATGTACAGAAAAATGGGGAAGGGGAAAGAAGTAATACAGAAAACATGAATAGATCTAAAAATATAATGTAAGTATAATTGAGTTTATAAACTAGAAATAATTTAGAAAAATGACAAAATATTAGACAACCTAAGAATGAGACTAAGAAAGCAAAAGAAAGCCTCCACTTACTTATCTTGATGAGTGATTACTCATCCAGTAGATGCGTAGTGTATTAGACTGAGATCTGAGCAATGCTTTAATTATCTTGAGAGTGACTACTTTCAGTTAAGAATACTGGGTCTAGCCGGGCTCAGTGGCTCAGCCTGTAATCCCGCACTTTGGGAGGCTGAGGTGAGTGGATTGCCCGAGCCCGCGGGTTCGAGACCTGCCTGGGCAACTTGGTGAGACCTCATCTCTACAATAACCAAAAATTAGCCGGGCGTGGTAGCTCGAGCCTGTAGTTCCAGCTACTTGGAAGACTGAGGCGGAAGGATCGCCGGAGCCCAGCAGGTCAAGGCTGCGGTGGCCGGGAGCGGCCACTGCACTCCAGTCTGGGTGACAGAGTGAGACTCCAACTCAAAAAAAAAAAAAAAAAAAAGAATACTGGGCCTAATATTCAGATACAGGTTTCAGATAGGAAACATCAGAGGAGTAATTTCTGACAGAAACCCTCTGGGTAGAAGACAGATTTTTTTCATAACAAGAACAGTATTAGTACATTTTAATAATTTCAGAATTAAAACTAATTATATAAGTAAATCATGATCGCCACACACAGAAAAATATAAAAAATAGATATGTAAAATAAAAATTAATTAAGACCACCCCACTCCCATTGTTTAGAACTGTTCACATGGTGATATCTTTTCTTTCAGGTATTTTCTTTTCTCTGCAAATAAATAATATCCATGACCACAATGGTGGCCCCCTGAGGGCAAGCCATGTCCACAGTCCTGACTTAAATTCTTGGGGGCTGCTGGCACTGAAGAAACTTCCCCAGTTGGTTGCATTGCTTGGAGCGGGGCAGGTTGGTGGTGCTTGTGACTCCTGGGGTTCCCTTGGGACTGGGGTTTCCTGAGTTCCATGTGGGATCTGCTGTTGCCTCTAGCTCTACCCAGGGCAGCCCTCTGTGCCCAGTCAGTGCAGGAGGAGTGCGGGGAATGGGGGTTTGAGTTCCTGGGCTAAGTCTGCAGAGGCCCATGTGAGTTATGTGAAGAAAAAAAGCTGTTGTTTTCACTCACTCTCTCTGTCTCCAAAGACACTCTCCCATTCTCACATGGGGACTACTGCCAGGGGTGTCCAGGGCTTGGAACTGTCTGTCTTCTGCTTCCCAGATGACCATCTGATAGACCTCCATGCCAACCCCCAAAGCTCTAGGTTTGCTCCTCCATATAGGCTTCTTTGCAGAGAATTGCAATGGTGAGATGCTTTCAGTCAGTCATCTAGGCAATGAATTTACGGACAAGTCCTCAAAGGCAAATGTAGAAAAAGCTAAGATTGACAGGTGAGACCTTATCATGCTACATTTTTGCAAAGCAAAAGAAACCACCAAGAAAGTAAAGAGATAACCCACAGAATGGGAAAAAATGTCTGCAAGCTATGCATTTGACAAAGGCCTAACATCCAGGATCTATGAGGAGCACAAACGAATTGACAGGAAAAAAAACAAAACAAAACAAAAGACCCATTAAAAAGTGAGCAATGGACATGAACAGAAACTTTTCAAAGGAAGACTTACAAGCAGCCAACAAACATATGGAAGCATGCTCATCTTCACGAATCATCAGACAAATGCAAATCAAAAATAAAATGAGACGCTACCTCACACTGGTCAGGATAGCTATCATTAATAAGTCAAAAAACAACAGGCGTTGGAGAGAAAAGGGGACACTTCTATGTGTTTGGTGGAATGTGGAAAGCAGTGTGGCATTTTCTCAAATAACTAAAAATTGAGCTCCCATACAATCTAGCAATCCCACTCCTGGGAATATACACAGAGAGACACGAGTCGCTCTACCAAAAAGACACCTGAACATGCATGTCCATTGCAGCATTGTTCACAATGGCAAAAGCATGGAACCAACCCAGATAACCATCAAAAATTGACTGGATAAAGAAAATGTGATACGTATACACAGAGTATTATACAGTCATAAATAAAAACTAAATCATATTCTTCGCAGCAACATGGATATAGCTGGAGACCTTCATTCTAAGTAAACTCTCACAGAAACAAAAAAGCGAATATCACATGTTCTTATTTGTAAGCGGGCCCTAAACATTGAGCACATGAGCCTAAAGATAGGAACTACTGATGCTGTGCACTGGTAACGAGAAGAGGGAGAAAGAGGAGATAAATAGAACACAACTACCCATTGGTTACCACATCCACTACTGGGGGAGAGAGAGCTTACTAGAACCCAAACCTCACCTGCACACAGTGTATTTATGTAGCAAATTCTCACATGTACCTCACAACTCTAAAATAAAGGTAATATTCACATATATATTTAAAAATTCAAATTATAGCATACCATGTATACTGTCCTAATGTCTACCTTTTCCCCCAGCAATGTATTGTATATGCTTTTCCATGTCAATTCATACAGTTATAGGAAGTTATCTACATCATAATTTGTAATGAATACATAATATTCCATTGCATGGATAAATTTTACTAGAATCTGTACTCAAACTATCTAACTCCAAAGCTTATGTTTTTTTCCCAACAAAGGATGAAACATGATATAACTAAAATTGTACAAATTGACATATAAAATGGCATAGGTATGACTGCAATTAAAGTAGCCTAAGATTCCTTGTATTGTTCTGGGGTATTATCCGTGTTAAAAAAAATCAAGGGTGGCTTCTAAAATTAAAAATAAAGATCCCAAACAAAATAAAACAAACAACTTTTCTGTCCATTCTCTACATAGTAGTTTGAAAACAAACTTGGTTAAAAATATACTGTTTTAGAAAAAGTATACAGTATGGTGACAAGAGCCTGAAATAGGAGTCTATTGACAAATATTCCCTTTTACTTTCTCTGGTTACTAATTGTGTGACCCAGTAGACATATTCACTCAACAGAGATAGGTCTGTAGAAAAGGAGGAGTAAAGAGGAATAAAGGTTTTCATTCACTTTGCTGTCTAAATTCCACCTGAAGTCTTTGTCTACCTTGTTGGAAGTTAGAACCAATTTATATTTTCTCAATTTATTCCACTTATATTTGTGCATCTCTTTTAAGTGAGCACCAGAGCAATTGCCCAGCTAGATTTTCCCTTAATCTGATTCTGTCTACTGCCTTACATGTGTCTCAGAGTACAGGCTCTGTGGCTGACGTAAGAAAACTTCTTTTGCTACACAACAGAGCAAACCCATTGCTTTGGAATCATTTCCTTGTCAACATTTTTCTAGTTCTGGCTTTGGAGGGCAGGGTGACAGGGGGTAAGTGGTGGTGGGAGATGTCAGGGCGGAAGACCCTACATAGTGACAGAGGTCATTTTCTTGATGGCAGTTATCTCTCTAAGCATGAATTTGTGTCTATTCATATCACCAATGACCCTCTCGGAAAACCCGCTAAAATGAACTCCAAAATTACACAGATATAAAAAGAAGAGCCAAACCTTTGTCCTGTCCTTAATAAGCGCTTGCTGCTCTCCCTTTTCCATGCTGTTCCTCTCAGTGCCACCACCTCCCTTTATCATATTCTGTCTCCCTCCCCACTGTCTCTGTATGCCTAGATCACAGCTTCAGGCCCAAAGCCCACTTAACGGTTTTCTGATATCAAAGTACAGTGTACCCACAGCATTGTATCCAAAGAATAATTGGTATGTCCAGAGAGTATGCAAGCCCATAGCCTATTCTCCTATTTTTCTTTGATATTGGGACTAAACCAGGCTGGCTAGTTAATGAGCCAATTATTTTAGGACAAGTCAGTGGATCTGGACACATAGCTCTATAGCTTTGGGGTTTTATTTTATTAAGGCCTCTTTTCTTCAGGGCTTGCCTTTCCCATGGGGAAGCTCTTCATGAGAGTCAAAGGCCAGCACTGCAGGTACCTAACTTGAAGCAATTTGACATATGAATATTTTGAGTCCTCCAAAGGATAAAACAGGTAACTTTAAGGAAAGGGTATCTTCTCTCTCTCTCTCTCTTCATGTATCTACATACACACATGTATACACATATGCATGTGTGTAATATGTATATATATATGTGTGTGTGCATAAGTACAATTTAATTTTACACTATAGTTTGCTCCAATGTTATATAAAAGTTTTTTAACAATGTGCATATCCTTTGCCCATATGATTCTATTTTCAGGAATTTATGCTAATCAAATAATATGTAAACAAAATGCTTATATGAGCACTGTTTATAAGTAAAAAACTTCAAAAATTCTAAATGTCCAATAATAAAGGGCTTCACATAGAAAGACTATAAACCATGGAAAATAATGCTAAAATGGAAAAGATATTTAAACACATGGTTAAGTGAAAAATACAGGCTACAAGTAACATATAGTGTGAGCTTGTGTGTGTGTGTGTGTGTGTGTGCGTTTGTGTGTGTGTGTAGTGTGTAATAATTAAATTGATATATGCCAAAATATAGTGATTTTCTCTGGGCATTGGAATTATTGGAGAATTTAATTTTTCCAATGTTTTGAGAAGTTAAAAACTATATCAATTATCCTCACATAAATTCCCCAGAACTTACAATTATTAACAACTGCTACTTTATTTCAAGTCTTTTTCATAAATAACACGAATAAAACATTACTAATAATATCAGTATCCCTATTTTTTCTCCCACCCCTCTCATCGTGAAGCATACAAAATAAAATATTTCTTACATTTCTTTGTAATCATTATGGGCAGAATTTATTTTCTTTTTGTCTTTATTTTCTCATTTGTTACAATAAGAGAATATTGCTTTGGTTATGAGGAAAAGCTATTAAATTTTATTGCCTGGCACATTTACATTTTGATTTAATTTGCAAGAGCATTCTGTATAAATGATCTTTCTAGTCAGAAAATTACATGAAGCAAAGTATAAGCTGTATAGATTGATCTAAGTATAACTAGGTATATCTTGCTACATTGTTACCTGTAAACTGTGAGATCTTGAACAAGTTACTCAACCTTTTTGTCCTTAGTCTGAAGTGGGGATACAAATAGTTCCCACAAAGTAGGGGTTTTATGTAGATTAAATGAGCTAATACATGTAAAGTATATAGACTAGTGTCTAAAACTGAAAGGGTTTTCTGTACAAGGTAGCTGTTATTACTATCACAATCTTTATAGATCTGAAATGGGTGAAATGGAATATATAGGATGGTAAAGCATAGCTTCACATTGAGAGGTGGAATCTAGATTCCTTCCCACTGAATTTGGGTTGACCTGTGACTGACTGCTTTGAACAACAGAATACGGTGAAAGTTATGCCATATTGCCTCTGAGGCTGAATTTAAAGCTGTGCAACTCTGTTTTTCTTGAAACAGTCTGAGGCAAGCAGCTACTTGTAAGAAATTCAACTATTGTGAGTCTACTGTGCTGGAGATGCCACACAGATATTCTGATATCAACTGAGCCCAGCCTTCCAGCCATCTCCACCAAGGAACCAGATATGTGACAGAAGTTTCTTTAGACCTTTTAAAACATCATATCCACCAGCTTAATATCACTGAATAGCTTCAGTTGATGCCATGGGGAGCAGAATTACCCAAGCAACCTTGGGTAATTCTGAGGTACAGATCCATGAGATTGTTGTTTTAAGTAACTTTGTTTTAAATAGTGTGTGATGAAGCAATAGACACTAGAAAAGATTTTATCACTAGTAGTAGGGTACTGCCATAAAAAAGAAAATGCCTGGCATGGCTTTGGGGCCAAGCAGCAGATGGAAGCTAAAAGACCTTGAGGAGGTTGTTAAGGGAAGCTTTGTTGTGCATCAAGGAGGCTGTTAGTGAGTGCTTAAAGAAAAGCAAGGAAAATATTATTGGAAGCTAGAGGTAAAGAGACAGATGTAGTGGAAGAAAATTTAACAAAATTGTAAGCTTGTAGAATTATCTGAAAAAAAAAAAGAAAGAAAGAAATTGTACCTGAAGTGATGGATCTGGCTAAAGAGATTTCTATGAAGAATGGTCAGGGTATCAATCGGTTTCTATTAGTTGCATATTATACAGTGTGGCTAGTGAAAAAAAGAGTTAAAGAAACAGCTATTCAGTTTCAAGAAGAATCTAGAAGAGATATAAGAGGGCCAGGACTCAGTAGTCTAAAAAATAAAACTGTTTCTCATTTCCAGTCAATATGAGAAGATTCCCAAAGCAACAAAGGGCTTTGAGACAAAAAGCAAATCCAAGAGATATGTTCTCTATGGTCTTCAGTTGATGCCATGGGGAGCAGAAGAATTACCCAAGGAACCAAACAAATCCAAGAAATATGTTCTCTGTGGTCCTCAGTTGATACCATGGGGAGCAGAATAATTACCCAAGTAACCTTGTCTGAATTCCTGAGGTACAGAATCCATGAGATATAATAAAATGATTGTTGCTTCAAGTAACTTTATTTTAGATAGTGTGTGATGAAGCAATAATAACTAGAAAAGATTTTACCACCAGTAGTAGGGTACTACCATAAAAAGGAAAATGTTTGGTATGGCTTTGGGGCCAGGTGACAGATGGAAGCTAGAAGACCTTGAGGTGTGACCATAAAACCCTTTGTTAAGACTTTAAGTAGATGATGCTTGACCCTTTCAGACAGACAAAAGGCCTTCCAAGGATCCAGCCACACATAGAGTGCAATATATACAAAGACTTATCTTGAACTATTTGGAAGTATGGTTTTTGTCTAATGGAGTGGTTAATAAATTGATATTTAAGAAGTTCACAACATTTTAAAAACAATCATATCAGCTTGGACTGAAAAAGACAGAGGAAAATACAAAATGCTTACTGGGTACAATGTGTACTGGGGAGGGATAGGTATACTTAAAACCTAGACTTCATATACCAAAAATTCTTCATATACCAAAATTTTTATACCAAAAACCAAAACCATGTGTATCCCTAAGGCTACTGAAAAAAAAAAAAAGAAATAGGCTGAGAACACTACTTGACTGGAAACATAGACTGCTTTGTATGAAAAAAGGCTGACTCAGACGACAGAAAGAGACCAAAGAGTATAGCCAAGATTTAGGGAGTAAAATTGGCCCTAATAAAGATACTGTTGGGAAAGTACGAGTTTCAGAATTGCTCTGGGCCCAGGACTGTTGTGTGTTTCTCGTATTCCTCTTTAAATGGGAGTATCTATTATTTTGTTATGTCTGCCCATGGTTGTATGTTGAGTGGAAGATAACTTATCTATTACTTCATAGACTATGTGCCTTGTCTTCACCTGGAACTGATTAAGATGACAAAGTCCTGTATCTCAATCTTAATTCCAATGTCTCAACTGGACAAAACTCTTGGACAGTATTGGGAGGGATTGACTACATTTTTCACATGTGAAGAATATAAATAACTTTTAGCCAGAGGGTTCAGTGTGACTGCTTTTAAAAAATGATTTAATATTATTTGATATTTCACTCATGGAAAGGCAGGATTTGAGTCTCCTCCTTTTGAATCCAGTGTGCTTATGACTCCAACCAATCACATCTGGTAGAAGTGACTCTATATGACGTCTGAGGCTAAATCTTAAAAAGTAATGCAGCTTCCTCATGGTTACTTTGTGACATTCATTCTAGTGTAAGGCAACTGCCATGTAAGAAGTTCCACCATCCTGAGGCCCAATGCTGGGAATGCCATATGTCAGTCCCAGCTAAGCATGGTCTCCAGACTCTACCAAAATGCAAAATATGAGTGAAGTTATCTTGGTTCCTCTAGATTACCACATCCTCCAGTTGAGTATCACAGAGTGACCTTAGTTGATACCACATGTACCAAGGAATCACCCAGTTGAGTCCTGGCTGAAATTCTGATACACAGAATTCACAAATACAATGAAATTTGCATGTTTTATGCCATTAAGTTTTGAGATACCGGGTTATATAGCAATACTAACTAAAATATGTAGTTTTTACTGTTACCTAATAAAAAATAATATGATTTCACATATGAGAGAAACAGAAAAGTGATATCCAGGCATGTTTTCAATATTCATTTTAAAATGAACAGGTCAGGCCGGGCTTGGTGGCTCAGCCTGTATTCCCAGCACTTTGGGAGGCCTAGGTGAGTGGATTGCCTGAGCCCGCGGGTTTGAGACTCGCCCAGGCAACTTGGCGAGACCTCATCTCTACAATAAATCAAAAATTATCCTGGCGTGGTAGCGCACGCCTGTAGTTCCAGCTACTTGGAAGCCTGAGGCGTGAGGATCACCGGAGCCCAGCAGGTTGAGGCTACGGGTTGAGGGAGCGTGCCACTGCACTCCAGTCGGGGCGACGGAGTGAGACTCCAACTCAAAAAAAAAAAAAAAATGAACAGGCCAATAGTCAGGTGACATTCTTTGATATGTATACTGTTGCATGGAAGCTAGAGGTCTTTATCTGAATGGTCTTTGACCAGGTAACAACTTTGGTCTATGACATGGGACACCACAAAGTATTCCTAGCTCAAAGATATCTTCCAATAGGTCTACCATAGTATCTGAAACTCGTTTTATTTGAGTCATTACTTTGGCACAAATTATCCTCTATGTAGGAGGTCTGGAACAGTGAAGAAACTGCTGCGAATGGGTGGGGACCTATTATTAGCTGTTGACAACACAGAGTAGATAACTTTATAAGATACATTTTTGTCATCATTTGCAAGAAGAGAGAAAGGCACTGGAGAAGGAGGCCTCACATAGAAAACTTCATGAATAAAAGGAGAGAGGAATCACAAGCATGGGGATAAGGTAATTGAGAAAGGCAGCCTGAAGTGGTGATCTCAGGAGGAGGCTCTTAGCAGTTTGAAAGAGCCAAAGAATGTTGGGTACCTAACAGTGGGTTTGCAAAAAGCAAGATTAATTTACTCGTTATTATGTCTGAAGAACCAGTCCTATGTAAACTCATTTTGTGGCAACTCTTTATAGGCAGTCACCTTAAAAAGTTTGGGGTGTTAGTCTTAATAATACTATTTCTTGCTGGGTTTGGTGGCTCAACCTGTAATTCCAGCACTTTGGGAGGCTGAGGCGAGTGGATTGCCTGAGCCCGCAGGTTCAAGACCCGCCTGGGGAACTTGGTGAGACCTCGTCTCTACAATAAAAAATCAAAAATTAAGCCGGGCTCGGTGGCTCAGCCTGTAATCCCACGCCTTTGGGAGGCTGAGGTGAGTGGATTGCCTGAGCCCGCGGGTTCAAGACCTGCCTGGGCAACTTGGCGAGACCTCATCTCTACAATAAATCAAAAAATCAGCCGGGCATGGTAGCGCGCGCCTGTAATTCCGGCTACTCGTAAGGCTGAG
>CAUYQG010231699.1:0-101227 GCA_963574415.1 Tarsius wallacei | reverse complement strand
TCTTTTATCTCTTTTTCTTGCCTAATTGCTCTGGCTAGAACTTCTAGTACAATGTGGAATAAAAATGGCGAGAGTGGGATCCTTGTCTTGTTTCCTGATCTCAGGGGAAAAGCTTTTAGTCTTCTGTTATTAATATCATATCAGTTCTGTGTTTTCCTTCTTTCCCTCCCCCCCACCCTTCCTTCCCTTCCTTCCTTCCTTTTTTGACAGGGTCTCACTCTGTCATCCAGGCTAGAGTGCAGTGGTGCATTCCTGGCTCACAACCTCTACCCTCTGAGCTCAAGTGACCCTTCTGTCTAAGACTCCCAAGTAGCTAAGAATACAGGCATGCACCACCACACTTGGCTAATTTTTGTAGAGACGAGGTCTCACTGTGTTGTCCAGGCTGGTCTCGAGCTCCTGGGCTCAAGCATTTCTCCTGCCTTGGCCTCCCAAAGAGCTAGGATTACAGGTGTGAGCCACTGTGTCCAGCCAGCTCTGAGTTTTTTATTGATGCCTTTTGTTAACTTGAGGAAGTTCTCTGTTTCTACTTCGAGTGTTTTTATCATGAAAGGGTATTAGATTTTGTCATATGCTTTATCTGTGTCTACTGAAATGATCATGTGTTTTTTTGTACTGTATTTGTATATATTTTTTTGTCAGTTATTTAACAATTTAAAAAAATTAAATAGAGACAAGGTCTTGCTATGTTGCCCAGGCTTGTCTCAAACTCCTAGCCTCAAGCAATCCTCCTACTTCAGCTTCACAGAATGCTGGGATTACAGGTGTGTACCACTGCTCCCAGCCTTAACATACTTTTAGTCAGCATCTGCAGGTCATTATTAAGGAGTTTTTTGAATAGCAAGAAAGACGGGAGCAATAAGGCAGTGGCAAAAAGAAGCCTCAGGAGCTATGAGAAGTCGGAGGAATGTCTCCTGACCTCACCTAGTGAGGTGTGATGTCACAGGGAAGGCTCTCCAGAGGAAATGGCACCAGGTCAGGGAAGTGTAGGATGAGTGTTGTTAGCTGGGAGGAGGCATGTGGGCGGGACATTCTGAGCATAGAAGAGGCACTTGAGAAGTCAGAGAAGCAGACACTGAGAGCATAGTGTGTTTTGGGACACTCCTAGGCAGTGAAGCCATCAAATAGTGACTGATGAGAGTACTGTCAGTCCTGTGATGACAGGCAGCAGGTCAGAACTTTAAGCAGGGCCTTCAGAAGGCCTCCAGTCTCCAAAGCAGGAGCAGCTCAGAAATAACTTCAGTGTGTACAGTGGCGGCAGATCTTGGTCCTTTCTGATTTGTCTTCCCTGTGATTACTTTCCAGCATCCGCAATTCCAGCAATAGCCAGGTAAACAAGCTGACCCTGTCAGGGAGTGACAGTGTGATTCTTCGTGATACATCCACCAGTGGAGCCAACGATGAGGAAGAGGGACAGCCTCGGCGGGCTGTGGACAATGAGAAAGAGGGGGTGCAGTATAGCTACTTCTTCTTTCACTTCATGCTCAGCTTGGCTTCCTTGTACATCATGATGACCCTCACCAGCTGGTACAGGTAGGAGGCACAGATGGAACAGATGGAAAACCACCTGGTCCCTTGGATGCCTATCAAATTTCCATCTGTCATCCTCACCTCAGGACCCTTTTCCTTAGCCATGGGATGAAGTTGTGGTCTCTTTTCTGAAATAGTTTTGACTTTTGCTTCTCTAGCATTTCAAACCCATTGGAATTCTTTGCAGGGCAAATCAGGGGGCGCTCTTTCAGACTTGCCAGAAAAAAATCATGACATAAAACAAGCTGACCCATTTTTCTTCACTCATTTTCTCTGTGTCTAGAGATGGCCATATCAAAGTAATAATGTGTTGAGGAAGAACTGTTTCAGTGAGGCCATCTCAATCCAGACTTTTGCCAATAACTAGAACATCCAGATGTTCCTGAATAACCTTACCCAAATAATCAGGGTCTTTCATGCTGGCAAGAAGAATAGGCCTGTTTGAGAGGAAAAGCCCCTCCGCTCATGGGAACTAAAAGCAGCAGCTTCCTCAGGTCCTCTCTGGAACCTTCCTGGGGGCTAGCGCCAGCCTGGTGTCACTAAAGAATTGCTTGGCCTTGGTTGGGGGCTGCAAGATGCTGATATCAGCTCTTTCACCTGACTCTCTCCTGTTTTCTTAGCCCTGATGCCAAGTTCCAGAACATGACCAGCATGTGGCCAGCTGTATGGGTCAAGATCAGCTCCAGCTGGGTCTGCCTCCTTCTTTACTTCTGGACCCTGGTGGCTCCACTCGTCCTTACCAACCGGGACTTCAGCTGAGCCTCGGAGTGCCAAGAACACCTGAAGCTTGAAAGGTCTCCTTTGCTGAAAACCCATGTATACCTTTTCAGTTTGCTTCAACTAAAATACTAAGCGAATGCTTTACAAATTTGACCATATCCAGGTTTATATCAGAAGGCAAGATTGAATAATGCTTGATGCAGAATCTGAACTTTTCACTTATCTGTATATTCTGTGTATTTGTAAGGATATAGCACAAAGGGAACATTTTTGTGTTTAAAGTGAACTACAGCTGTGCTGTGAAGAGAGTTCTTTATAAAGACTGGTATGTTCCTATAACTTTGGTTTAAAATGTAAGATAGAAGGGTGTTGGATATTTGAGGCCATGGTTAATATATTTCTATTGCAGTATCCTTAAAAAGCAAAAAAAAAAAAAGCATTTATACAGTTTTCCTGTGTGAAAGTTCTTACTTATGTAATATGAGCCCTCTGTTTCATGCTTAAACTCTTCAGAGGTGTAACGCCATAGTTCTTGGGAAGAATTATGTATGTGGGTCCTTCCCAAGAATAATGGTTACATATGGCTACTTCTGTATCTTGAGTTTTTAAACTTACTTTTTTAATACTATAGCACTGATGCTGCTTGATTCAAATCTGGTACTTTGCCAGGTATGTCAATTTCAATAAATGCTTTGTGAATTGGTTAAAAATGGAAATTCACTTGGGAAAACATTGCACCTTCAGTCTGTGTAATTATCTTGTTATAAGTATGTGAAAGTAAAATGCATGTGAATTTATTACATTTGCACTATAAAGGTATTTGATTAAAATAGAAAGACTTTAAGATTTTAAGGCCCTTTCTTGAACAGTTTTTATAAGTTAGCAGCCATTTTTAAATTTTTTGGACACTCAGGGTTATCAGGCATCTAGCCAGGATGCTCCTGTTTCTTCTAGAACTTTTGGTCTGACTGGTGAGCAAAATCTTTAACTCATTCAAAAATTGTCCTAAATATCTTCCTGGGTAAGACACTTGGTAGATGAGAGTCAAGTGAGGCACTGTCCAGAGATATTTTCACAAGAGGCAGTGTACAAAAAAGTAGAATAAAACATCAACTTCTTTCAACAAAGCTTTACTGAGTGTGTGTTCTGCACCAGGCCCTGTGGGTTTTGGGGTACAACTTTAAACATTGTGAGAGGTTCTGCCATCTTGGACTTAGAGATTAGAGGAGAGAAACAGTGAATTACTGCTGTGATGCAAGAATTGGATAGAACTCAAAGGAGTGGGACCTGGGCTGGAGGGAGTCATGGTAGGCTTCCTGGGGAAAGTGGTATGTAAGCCAAGAACTGTTAGTAAGAGAGAATGGGAAAGTGGGAAGACATTGCTGAAGAGTAGACAAAACTATATGCCAAAGCAGGAAGATGGGAAGAAATTGCTCAGAGAAGCTGGAATGGGGAAAAGTAAGACAGGGACTGAGTCATGGAGGACTTTGTAAACCCCACCAAAGAGTTTGGCCGTTATCGTTGAGGGTAGCAGAACACATATTATTCATAGTGCCATGAACAAATTGTACCATTGGTCACTTTGGCTGATGTGTAGAGAATGGATTTAAAGAGAAAAAAGAGGCAAGCCCACATGAGACTTGAAACAGAAGTGGAAGTGGGCATGGGAGAAATTGCCAGCTGCCAGCTTCCTAGCAATTAGAATTCTAGTGTTGGCAATTATTGTGGGGGAGGGGTAGATTTCTGAGTGATTCTGGTATAATCTCGGTAGATGGTGGCTCCATTTATTACGGTGGGAAACAGAAACAGTATTAGAAGGATGGAGGTAGTTGGTCCCCTAAAAATGGCTCATAGGCTTGGGAGTCAGACTGAGTTTGAATCCCAGCTTTGCTATTTTCTACCTGTCAGACTGGTCAGCTGTGACCTTGGGCAAATAACTCGATGTCGTAAGCCTCAGTGTTAGTACCTAGTACATAAGATTGTTTAAAGAATACAGCTATTTTGCAAAATGCTTAACCCATTTTAAGCACAGACAGTAGCTGCTAAACTCCATATGGGTTAAAATGAAATGAGACAGTATTCAAATGTGAGAGATGTTTAGTCAGCTTCTAGTGGAGGCTGGATTTGAGAAGTTCTTACAGAATTAAACAGATGGACATGGAAGAGACAGGTTCAGTTGGGGTGGAGGTTGGTAGGGAAGCATGCTTGATAGAAAGTGTTGGAACCACTGTCTTTTTTTTTTTTTTTTGAGGTGGAGTCTCACTTTGTTGCCCAGACTGGAGTGCAGTGGCATCCTCCTAGCCACCGCAGCCTCAAACTGCTGGACTCGGGCAATCCTTCCACCTCAGTATCCCAAGTAGCTGGAACTACAGGCATGCACCACCATGCCCAGCTAATTTTTTTCTGATTTATTGTAGAGATGAGGTCTTGCCATGTTGCCTACGCCGATCTCGAACCCGTAGGCTCAGGCAATCCTCTTGCCTCTGCCTCCCAAAGTGCTGGGATTAAAGGCATAAGCTACCACGCCCAGCCGGAACCACTATCTTTTAAACCAGTGGTGTATGTCAGGGTATGGAGATAAGGTTGCTAGGGATTTGCGGGATGGTGAGGGAGGTTTCACTAGTGTAAAGCAGATACCCACTTCCCTTAATAGCAGGGGAGTCAGCTTCAGAGCCTTAAAAGTCCTGCACTTCAAAAACATTACAGTGGCCCACCACCCGCCTTATGTGAAGCAAAATCAAAGCAATACTAAACTGTCAAATAAGTGTAACAAGGACCAATAAAGTTTTTATTCTTTTCTCATGATGATAACGTTGATATTAATTTAAAGTAACAAATTCTCCGTAAAAACTGAGAAGCAGTGTCTTTGCTTTGCTTGGTCATACCGTAAGAATAAGTTAAGTCTTCCTATTAATAGGAAACTCAGTAGTTTAAGACTCGAGTGAATTATATACATGAGCACTGAATTACATACAAATATAAGTAAAGCCAGCATTTTGAGTAAGCCCAGGATCATAAAGTAAAGCAGGGGAGTATTTTGAGTCATCAGATTTCATGGTGGCATCTCATTCCAGATGAGTAAGTTGGTGTTTCATCACTGTGAATAGGCTTGTCTTTCCCAGGGACTGCAGAATGAAGGCCCTGCTTTGAGGTCAGGGGCATACTCCAGGAACCCATCCAAGGCAACAGCAGTGGCTGCCATTTTACCAGTTAATGTTGGGGAAAAGCTTGTAGGCCCATGCTGGGTTCCTTTCCTTTCTAGGTTGGTTTTGCAAGGTACTTTGTTGGAAAGTAAAACTTTATCTTGATAAGTAGACTGTCAAAGAGCAGCCATGGACCTGGTTATCAGTATAGTTTTGTTTCTATTTTTGTTTTGTTTTTTGGTTAGTTAAGTGAAACAGTAAGAGTGGAGAAGGAACAAAGAAATCTGTAACTGGTTGTGATCAATTAGTTGTAAACACCACTGCACTCAGACCAGCATAATACAGTTTTGATGTTATGAACCAAACCATAAGTCATGTCTAATGTTAACCAGGACATCTTCTTGTCCAATACAAGTCCTTGCTTGATTGTATTTTTCCTTTTACACACCTATGCTATCATGAGTACTCACATAATGAGTCAAGTATTTGATCTCTGCAGATTGATAGCAGATATTAGGCTAATCCTTATTCGTGGGAACTGCTGCTCATTGCTTTACTCCTGTTGTGTTGGTCTCTTCAGCCTGTTACCTTGGAACCCAAATCAGTCGGCCTACTCAGTGATGTCCTGATGACTGCTGGGTGATTCAAGCCAAGATGCCTCGTCCTTGGGTGAAGAATAATAATAATCACATGAATAGCTACATGTACCAAGCACTGAACAGACATCTGTTACCCTTGTAAGGTGGTGACTATTACCCTCTGCCTCTTTTACCAACAGTTATTAGCTCAGAGAAGTTAATGACTTGCCCGTGGTTACTCAGTAAGAGGCAAAACAGAGAAACCAACCCAGGGCTGGGCTGAAGAGTTCTTTTTTCAATTAGACCTCATTGTCACTCTTGGCCCATAAGGATTAGGAGACAACACATACTAGAGACTGCTCAGAGACATGTAGGGAGGTCACCTAGAGTACTAAACTACCTGTCACTAACAAAGGAAAGTCAGTAATCACCTGAAGGCAGTAACTGGTACCTGACTAGGCTGGTACCTAGTCACGTAAAAGCATGAACATGTAGTTTAAAAACTTTTGCCCCAGAAAGTAGCACCCTTTCTGGGCTCTTACTACTCACCAGCTGTAAATGTAATACAGTAATGTGAAACTTTTGTGGCCATTGATTGTAAGGATGCCAAACTAGTGAGGAATGGGCATTAAGAAAGTGCTGACCCGTGACATGTGCTGACCCGTGACATGCAAACATGCCTCAGTGATCCTCATAGCACCATCGTGAGGCCAAAGAATTGGAGCCATTATCTCCATTTTTCCAGATGTGAGAAACAGACCCAGCGTAAGTTCCACGGCTTCCTTGGGGAAGGCTGACTGAAAGGGCTGGTTATGCTGCAGTGTAGGTACTTACTCTGTTGCATCCTCCGAAGTGTACATCCTGTGTTAGGGTATTTCTCACCTGACTTACCACCAACCTGCCAGGCCTACCGTGGGGACCTAGTTTTGTCTACTCTGGGGAAAAGTGAATGTGTCCCTAGAAAAAGGGGGCATGTAGAGAAACAGGGTCATGTAGACAGCATGCATGGGACCAGAGTTGGTCAGGGTATCCCCCAGTGGCCCCTCAAGGAGTCTGGACTTGCTTCTGGGATAAAATATTCAGTTACAACTTGGGTCCCAGAAGTCAAGAAGCGCTGCTCTGTATTTTCCAGAAGCCAGAAAACAAGCCAATTTCTGACCTTTCTTACTCTGTTAGGGACTCCTAGCTTCTTTCCCTCTATGTTCTATCTGGAGGTTGGTTATTTATCTGTAGGAATAAGAGACATGCACAACCTAACTCCAGCCATCAGGAAACAGTGGGCTCCCTCAGGCTGCTGGATTTTGAATCCCATCTCCACTGCTTGGCTAGCTGTGTGTCACTGGGCAAGCTACTTAACTTTTCTGTGCCTTTTTTCTAGTAGGGACAGTAGTACTACTTCATTAAGGTATCTGGGCTGAGCACAGTGGCTCATGCCTATAATCCCAGCACTTTGGGAGGCCAAGGTGGAGGACTGCTTGAGCCCAGGAGTTTGAGAAAGCAGCCTGGGCAACATAGCAAGACCTTGTCTCTACAAAAACATCCAAAAAGAATTAGCTGGGTGAGGTAGCATGTGCCTGTAGTCCCAGCTACTCAGGAGGCTGAAGTGGAAGGATTGCCTGAAGGCAGCAGTGGTAAGTCATGATCGTGCCAGCCTGGGCGATGGAGTGAGACCCCGGACTCAAAAAAAAAGGGGGGTGGGTATCTGAAGGTTAAATGAGATTATGTATGAGTGTCCTTAACATGTGTGTGCCCTGCCCACAGGAGCACTCAGGAAATTGTTAGCTGTCAGGAAAGATTCAAGGCCAGGCTGAGGCACAACTGGGCTCAAGAGTTGAAAAGTGCATACCACCTCTCCACTGTGTAGCTAGTCTAGCCTCCTCCTACATGGTAGTGTCATCTAATTGCACTTGAGCTTTGGAGCAGGCAGGCCAGCATCTAAGGGATGCCTGGCCCTGCTCCAGGGCGCCTCCCTGCCTCATCTGGAGGGGAAGGCTCTGCGGGCCTGTGAGTGATAAACCTCAAACACTGACCCAAACTGCCCTTGTCGCAAAGAACACCACACATATTTAACCTTACAGGGGTTTTTATTGTTTAAGACCAGTCATGCGTACTAAAATTACACATTTTCACCACTTTGACTTAGAAAATGCACTAGAAAAATAAACTTTTGGTCAAAACAAACACTGAAGTACATGAATCCACCACCAAGTGTTCCCATACTCAGAGCCAAACTGAATTTCAGTTTGAAGCAAAGAATGTGACCAGTGGCTGAAATGGTGCCCCAGACTGGCCAGAAAATTAGCCCACCTCCCAGACCATCAGGGAGTGGCAAGAGGCTCTTGGTCACAGAGAAGTTTCAAGTATTTCACTTGTGACAGGTTCCTATGTGATATGCCAAGAAGCCAAGGCATAGCCACAGAAATCTACAACAGCAGCCAACCTAGCTGACTGCCTGACTCCACGTGCTGCCTAGTGAGCTGAACCAGCCAGGTGAACACAGTGAATCCATCTGTGCCCTCCACCCATAGAGCACATTGGGCCCTCCTATGAAGCAAGTGCCTGTTGACTGATGATTTCTGTTGTATTTTAAGCAGACCATTTCTCCGAGTCAGGAGAGCAGAAAGGAATCCACTTAAGATTTATAAAATTAATAGATCCCAATGCTAAGTGGAGTTACCAGAACTGACGTCTTTCCTGAATAGTTGACATGTTTCTGTTTGGTATCTGACACTTCTTGTGGGCTATGGGACAACCACACTTCAATCATTAGTCTAGCTAACATTTTCCTCCCTAAATGAAAGGAAGTTTCAAAGGAAAACCCTAAAAGCTGAAAACTTTAAAATGAGGTATTATAATAATGCTGCAACAGTGCTATAACATGCTACCAGGATGAAAAAGTAATTCCATGATTGATCTGAGAGTCCAGTGGCATTCAAAGAAACTGCCCACACAAGAATTTGGAAAGGCTCAATATCTTTTAGGAATATTGGGGAATGCCTCTTATTACCTATTTATGGAAAAACAGTATTGTGTAACCTGAAGTTTGTAAGCCTCCTGAGTGACTTTATAAACAGGATGAAACATGAGATCTAAGCTACCTTTACCAAGAGCAAGTCAGAAACTCAAGACATGAAGCCAGGCTTGCACTTCTGGCTGCTTATGTAGACCATCCAGCCTCTCCCAATCAAGGTAGAACAAGATTCCAGGAAGAGGCACAATTTTCCAGAAACATGGGAGAAGAAGAGGAAAACTCTCATACACCTAAACCCAACAGATTCATTTGGAAGCTGTGTGGGTACCAATTCACTAGACCTAAATTTCCTAAATAACCCAGAGGAGAGAAAGAAAAACCTCTAAGAAGAGTCCGGTGTTTCTGTGGCAGTAAAGCCAAGTAGACATTGAGAGTGCAGATCTCCATCACAGAATGACTCAGGAGGGTTAAGCGGCTCAGCCAAGGCCACGTGGCAAAGTAAAGCTGAACTCAGGTCTCCTGACTTCATGTCCCATTCCCTTCCCATACCACCTACCAGGAATTCAGGGGAAAGTTAACTTCCCGGTGCCTGTGCATGTTCTTGAGGTTCTCCTGTAGACTCGTGTCTCCCTGCCAGCTGAGTAACTCACCGTGGACTCCAGTCTGCAGCAGCTTTTCACCAACCCCTGGGGAAGCCACAAGGAGACTGCCTTGATTTTCGCCAAGGGAGGTCCTGGTTGTACTCAGACCCCTGAGGTGCCAAAACTATCTCATCTCTCTTTGGAGCCCAAACCAAGCACAGCAGCCTTTGGGGGCAGGAGACCTGGATTCTGATCCTTACGAAGCTGGACGAAGCGCCTCTGGGTCCAGCTGGAAAGGCCTGGGAAGTGGCCAGTTGCCTTTCTGGTCTTTGAGAGATTTCTCTAGTGAGCTTGGCCACCCCTGTATGTCACGTCACATGAACACAAGCAAATTGGCCAGGAAAGCAATGTGGAATTTAAACCTCAGGAACTTGGTGGGGCTGAGTGACTGATTCCTCTGTCTAGTTTTTTGGTATGGTCTTGTTTGTTTTTTATCTTTCTTCCCTCTTGGCATCTAAGAAAGCCCTAACCAGTTCTCCCCTCCAGGCTGTTGGGTGCTCAATCCTCCGCTTTAGTCAGCACGCTTGCCCACTTAGGCCTTTTGAGCAATGCTGGTGACATCACCGTCAGAGGGAACTAGAGGCAGCCAAGGGGTGAGCATTTTGGCACTTGTAGCTCAGCCATGACTTTAGAGGATCCAGGGTTAGTATCCACGGTGAAAAGAACTTTCTCTAGGCTTGGTGTTAATGAGGCAAGCAAATTAATTTCTACCAACAATTTCTCCAGATGTTTGTAAAAGTGCTGTAAAGATAAACAGCCAAGTAACAGACTGGTCTTGAATTTCAGAGCACTGTTCTCTCCCTAACTGAGCCATCAGCCACCTGCTTATCTAATATATGCATGGAAGAAGTACACGTACAACACATGGTACTTGTCATCACTTAACATCACAATCATGTGGAATGAATACAGAAGGAAACAGGTCAAATGCCATCATGTGGAACAAGTTAATTGATGCCTGGGCTAATGCTAAACTCTCGATGGGAGTGTCTAAAGTGCCGAAATGCAGAACTGACATTCAGGCTGGCTGGTCCACCCACCAGAGTGAGAGACACTCGGGTGGGCCTGAGAGGGCAGGGGCCCCAGAAGCGACCCTGTAATAACCTGTCCTTGTCTTTGTTTCCAGAAAGAATTTAAGAATCCCATGTAATACGACCACCGTGGCCAGGTTTACAATATACTACCAGAGTCTCGGGGGTGGAAAGAATTCATACAAGATCTCACTTGGCCTCACAAAAGCCATTCCTTTAAAGTTTAACCATTACTATAGAAAGGAAATTGATATCACAGAGTCCCATCAACACACATACTAGTTTAAAGGCAGGGCCAAATGGTGACACAACCCTCTTGGAAAGGCCCAAGTGTACCACAAAAACCAGGATCCATTCACTTGTATCTAGATAGTCATCTTCCGAGGCAAAAAAATCTAACATTCAGTAACTAAACCAGATTCCAGAACCTCCATAGCCAAAAGGGCCCAAGACATCATTTCTTCCAGCTTCATTTTACAGGTGAGAGAGCCGAGGCCCACTGAGGCCTACGTCTTATCCACAGTTGTACCCTGGGGTCCAGGTCTCTGATTCCTAGGCCAGAATTCCTTAAGCTACACAGGCCTGGACTTGAGCATTTTAGGTTGAGTAAAATCAAATACTTCCAGGACCCTGTATGAGTCTATTGAGAACCAGAGCTAAGGCTTTATGGGTTTGGGAAAACTTAAGTTTCTATTGCAAGATTCAACCAGTGAATCCCAGAGGTGCTCTGAAGTCTCTGGCTTCTAGATTTGATCAGGAAGTGCTGCTTATGTCCTGATGCTGCATGGTTTAGTTAAGGTACTTTCCAAACCTAGTAATGGCAGCTGGGGACTGGATCTCAAATCTGAAGTTTCCTGATGCGCAGCAGAGGCCTATAGTGAAAGACACAGACTCCTAACGTCTCATGTTTGGCCACCTTTAGGGTTTGGCCAGTTGTCTCATAGGAGTAGTGATGATTGGTTGTCTTCTCCTGGAAAGTGGGATCAAAGTGACTTTGGTCCTGATCTTGCTTCCAAGGCAATGTAAGAAACCAGATATTAAAAAAAAAAAAAGTCCAGATGCAGCTTCCAGATTAACAGTTGCTGCAAACTGGGATTCCAGATGTTTGGGAATCACAAAGAACATGTTCCGTGTCTTCCATGGGGTAATTCAAGTCACCAAAGGCTTCCCCACGGCGGGCTTCCCCTTAAGTCTACAGGCTGTTCCTTCATGCTGCAGGTTAATTACAAGCAGCGAGACTGAATCCTTGGCACCTTAAATTCTTCTTGTGCCTCTCCAGAAGGGAAAAAGAAAGGATTTAAAGATGTTGACACATAGCCTGGGCAACACAGTGACGGCCCATCTCTACAAAAATTAAAAATAAAAAAAATTAGCTGGGCATAGTGGCACACACCTGTGGTCCCAGCTATTCAGGAGGCTGAGGCTCCCTTGCACCCAGGAAGTCAAGTCTGCAGTGAGCCACGATAGTGCCACTGCACTCCAGCCTGGGTGACAGAGGGAGACCCTAAGTCAAAAAAAAAAAAAAGATATATCGTAAAGATAGTGACACAGAACTGGTTAATAGCAGGAGTACAGCTGTGATTTCACAGCTCGCATAGAGTCATCACACTGTGCATCTGAGGTCAGTCCCTCAGGCAGCAGTGCCTGGCCCAGGATGCTGTCACAGGCAGGGAGAGGCTGGCAGAACTCCTTCACGAAGTCGTCCTCCGAGGCTAGCAGCACCGCATTCCAGGTGGCAGTGTCCAGCTCCCCAGCCGTGCCCCCATACTCCTTGGGGAGAATGCTTCGTGGAAGGCTTGTGTGGAGAGAGCTCAAGTCAGACCCATGGAGGAAGAACTAAGGGAATGAAATGAACACACATGTCCTTGGGTTAATCAGTCATGCAGAAATCACCTTCCTGGCAGGTGCTCAAATAACTATCTGATGAATGAGGAAAGGAAAGGTTAAGAGCAACTCTACCCTTCCAGTTCCCCAGCCAAGAAAGCTTACAGTATCCTTAATTCTGTTTTCCTTACCACATACCCTGTAGGCTAGACTTTCAAAATACATCCAGGGCCAAGTGTGGTGGCTCACACCTGTAATCCCAGCACTTTGGGAGGCCATGGCAGGAGGATCACTTAAGCCCAGGAGTTTGAGACCAGTCTGGACAACACAGACCTCATCTCTACTAAAAAAAAAAAAGAAATCACAAAATTAGCTGGGCATGGTAGTGTGCGCCTGAGATGGGAGGATCGCCTGAGCCTAGGAGGTCAAGGCTGTGGTGAGCCGTGATGGTGCCACTACACTCCAGCCTGGGTGACAGAGTGAGACCCCAACTCAACAACAGCAACAACAAAACAAGGGCTGCATTGCTAAAGGTTCTAAACAGAATCTCTAGGTACCAAAAAGGGGTCACACCCAGGCACCACTAAATTCGTGGTTTGTAAACCTAGCTGTGCCTCAGAGTGACCTAGAGAGTTTAAAAGCATAGATCCCTGGGTTCCGCCCAGAGCTAATGAATCAAAATCTTCAGGAGAAGGGCCTAGGAATCCAGATTTGGGTTTTAATTCCCTCCCTTGCAAGTATGTGACTATCTCTGTATGCGTCCTTCTTGAATAATACATGAAGTCGAGTGCGGTGGCTCATCCCTGTGATTCCAACACTTTGGGAGGCGGAAGCAAGTGAATTGCCTGAGCCCAGGGGTTCGCGATCAGTCCAGGCAACGTGGCGAGACCTCATCTCTACACTAAATCAAGAAAAATTAGCCAGGTGTGGTGGTGCATGCCTGTAGTTCCAGCTACTTGGAAGGCTGAGGCAGAAGGATCGCCTGAGCCCAGCAGGTTGAGGCTGCAGTGGCTGGGAGCATGCCTCTGTACTCCAGCCTTGGTGACAGAGTGAGACTCCGACTCAAAAAAAAAAAAAAAAAGAAAAAGACAAATACATGAAATGCAGGGCCCTGTCACTGGGGTGACCTCTTCTGGCCTAGGGAAGGAGGAGAATACACCCCTCCCATTCCAACAGTAGTAAAGGGAAGGCTCGGAGAGAAACGGCTCTTTTTCTGGGTCAGAAGGGAGAACTAGCTTTTAAAGCGTCATTTACCCCTCTTTAAACAAGAGATAAGGCTAAAAACTCACACAGCTCATAAGCCTTGACTTGTTCCACAAGCTTTATACAGTGAGACAACATGTTAGATAAAAGAAAGGCTTGTGCAGCATTTTAAAACCTGAAGGTTCTGTAGTAAAAAATGACCATTAACTCATTAATTTTGGTTTTCTGTTTTTTTAAGAGACAGGGTCTTGCTCTGTTGCCCAGGCTGGAGTACAATGGCATGATTATGGCTCACTGCAGCCTTGAACTTCTGGGCTCAAGGGATCCTCCTGCCTCAACCTCCCAAGGAGTTGAGCCATAGCTCTTTTAAGCTACCTGCCAGTGACTACCTGTCACTCTTCTTCTTTTCCATATCTTCTTACACATAAAATGCAGTGTTGGTTCATGGTGCCCAAGTCAGGATACCACAAAGTCTAAGTGACCACACAACAGAGAGGCGCTTATGAGAATAATCCTGGCTCTGCTCTCTCTACTGGCAAATATTACAGTCTTATTAATTTCATCTGCCCCTCACAAATAGGATTGTTCATTTATTTTATCTATAACACTGTACTTCCAAATTAGTAGTCCTAGGGCAAAAATCATAAACTAAGTATTAGATGTCACAAATAAATCAAGGGTGAAAAAAACAAATCTCTGAAGTCAACAGGATTAGCACTTACTCTGTTTGCGATTTTCTCCTTCAGAAATGGTTTTATGATGGCAAAAATGCCTTTAAATATTCGAGGCTCATTCACGACATGGACTGCCTTTATCCGAATGGGGAAGCCATCCTGTGGGGTACGGGGTGGAGTGTTAGACTATCTGGAGTGTCCTGCACCGGCCTCCCCCAGTTAAGTCTCCATCTTCAGCCCCAACATCAGCCTGGTCTAATCTGCATGGTCTCCTCAATGACAGCTTATGTGGGGGCTACACAGGAAGATGAGCCTCAGGGACAGTCTTTCCTGTGACCTCAAACTGGGTTAGAAGAGAGGCAGGCAAGCACGTGGAGAGCTGCTCTTCCTATAGCAAAAATGGTCCAAGTCTACGTAGACCGAGCTGGCAACAATCAGGCCTTCTAGATTAGTGTTGCCCACAGCATATTACTCAGGATGTTACTAAATGTGATACAAAAAAGGGTTCCATGGCAAGTAAATAAGTTTGAATAGTATATAGACTAAATATAATCAAATGTGGGTCTCCTTAACTGCAGCCCTTTTCAGAGCTTAATATGCAAATGTTTACGTGAAATTCACAAGAAAGGGACATGCTATACCACATTTTCCAAACATATTTAACCCTGGAACTTTTTTCCCCTCTAGGTGATCTCACAGCACTAGGAAAATGCTGATCCAAATTCTTTATGCTGACACTTGAATCTACATGGTTATTCAGCAGGGGGCATCAAAAAAGTACAAGCTGAGGAAAGCCAGAGTATTGGCTCAAAGCCAGAATTAAATTTATGATGATACCCAAATATGCATTGGCTTGATTAAAGAGTTAGCCTAGTGCACCATAGGGGCTCAAACACATCTGTGGAATTCAGTTATATATGGTGCCTCATTGTTCACAAGAGATAGCCCCCATGTGGTGGGTCAGGATCAACAAGCAATCAACACCTGTTACAGCTGTGAGCCTAGTAAGTTACATCTTCTCTAGGTCTCAGTTTCCCCATCTATCAGAAGGGAACAATAATTTTTGCCTGGCTTATCCCAGAGGATTCCTTGAAGGAGTGAATGGGTTCTGATGATTGTATCTGTTAAGCACTGTTCGGACATTTTTCTGACCAAGAGACAGTCCTACAGAACTCCATGCCCTGGCACCACAGGGGCAGGAGGGCCTCTAGCACCTTAGGCAGAAGAACGATTTCTCAGTTTTGTTTGTGAGGAAATTGCTCCTCCTCTCACTTCTGCACAAAACAGGCAGAAAGCATTTCCCTGGTTTTTTGAACTCTTGCCCTAATACTGAAGTATTTTCTCCAGAAAGTACTGGAGATCCTGAGGAGAACGAATGGTAAACAGGACTTATACATTTCCTCCTGTGATGCTTTTGTGTTTTCTGACTGCAGGAGTGGGCTGTGGGGTCTGTGTATCACATGAGACCAGCAGCAGATGGATAGCCCTGGGGAGAGCCCAAGTGACTACAGACAGGCACACGACAGACAGGGCCATACCTGGAGGATGCCAATCACCTTTTTGGCTATAAAAGGGCCAAAATGAGATGCTTTTGATAAGCTCACTCCTTTGTAGTCGGCAAGAATGACAATTCCATTCACCTGGGTTTCTTCAGACTGAATGAGTTTTTCCAGTGTCAAGTATATGGCTCGGATGTTTTCGGTGATTGGATAGTTGCTTGGTATCCATCTGTCTAAGGTTATAAGAGAAATGTGATCAGACAAAGGTTAGGCTCCCTTATAAAACTTCTGTTTCAAAATCGGGAAGAAAGGCATTCTGATGGCCATGATTCTATTTAGGTTACTAAATGAAACACTTTAAGTGGCAGCTGATGTTTCTTATCCCAAACACAGCAGCACATTCTGAAATGGAAAGGCAACTGAGCGTTGAGGTGAAAAGCATGAGCTCTGAAGTCAGACACACCTGGGGCTTTGAATCTTGCTGGCTGTGTGACCTTGGGCAAGTTACTTCCTCACTCTGGGCCTCCATCTCCTCATCAGTAGAAAAGATAACAGTATCTACCTTTGTGGACATCTGTGCTTTCAGCCATCAGATAGTTCCCCCCATCTTTGTAACATCAACTTAATTTTCCTCAGAAACCCCCTCCTTCCACTCTAGCTGTGCAGTCTTGATGGCACTGATTTGACCCCTAACTCCAGAGTGTGCAAGGGACTGGGGAGTGACTGGCCAAAGTGACATCAATCCTCCTGGTCATGGTGTGTGATCCGAGTCAGGTCAAGCAGAACTGAAGAGACTCAATTCTGGGACTCAGCCCTTTGGAGACAGCTTTCTCTTCCCTCTCATAGCTGTGACTCTGTGAGCCTGGGATTCAGGGGCCCTGCAAGGTGAGAGCTGGCCTGAGAAAGAAACCCATGCTGGGGCCAGCATGATAGAGATAGAATTCCAGTGCTGTAGAGTGAGCTCCGGAATCCAGCAGTGCCCACACTTCAGTCATCTGAAGACTGAGTTTTCTTTTGATGTTCTAGCTAAGCTGAGTTGGCTTTCTGTCACTTGCCACCCAAAGAGCAGGTCCTGGCTCAGACATCACCTTCAGGAGAGGGGGCATTGTGAGGATGGAGCACAATGTTCCAGGAGACTCCTCATTTTTGACTGTTAACCAGTATTGTCAAGAAAATCCCAACAAAATCTGTGTGCCCCTTTCTTAGAAAAATAAAGCTTCACGTTTGCCACCAATGAGATATGTAATATGTGTAAATTTCCCATGAAAAATCTTGGCCCAACAATTGTGCCAGCTTGCTGTTGAATGTTGCCACCTCTACATAACTGAATGTTGCCCTCTCAATCACATGTCTCAAAAGAGCTTTGGAAAGGCAAAGCTGACACCCAGCTAAGAACAAATCCTCCTGTGTCTCTGCCTCTTCCTCCTAAAAAGTTGAGTCAGTGGAGGGGGGTCCAGAGCTGCTCCAGATCCGAGGAAAAAGTTCATCTCACAAGCAAACCATACATGCCAAGGTGCAACCCGTATATGGTAATACCTGACTCTTGAAATATTCTTATGAGTTGAGTACCGAGGAGCAGTAGAAAACTCTGCTGACTAGTTTCTAGGTCTCTGGGTGCCCTGAAGTCTGTGCTGAATTGCTTATTTTAAAAGAAACACCTTTAATTTTGGAAAGTGCCTAAAACAGCAGGTAGAGCTGTTCACACTGTGCCAGATACACAGCACAGGCTGAAGAGCATGGTTTAGTCTCCAAGAGAGTCTGGGGAATGACTAACGGCAGAGGGTCGTGCGTGGAGGTGTCCATTCCCCATCAGGCTTTCCTCCAAGAGGCATCTGTGCATGAGCACAAGAGGGCTGGCGGCACATTCTCCACCCCCACCCAAGCCCCTGGTTTGCTGGGAAGAACACTAGAACACTGCATCTTTCATTGTGCTGTCAGTTCTGGTCTGATGGAAGATGCTGAGGCTGGGGGTGGAGTGCAGAACAGTCCTAAATTGATGATGCATTTGGTAACATGAAGAGAGCAGGATTAGTCATTACATCTAAGCGCTCTTTGGGGAGCATTTATAAATACTCTTTCGGGAGAGGTGGCCAGGAGTTGCCCCCAATCGCAAACTACCATGCCAAAAAAATATAACACGGTATCCCGATTTCTACCATGAAGTGCTAAGATCAAAACATTAATCCAGTGTGAATCCTGTCAGACTTAGTAGAGGAAAGGAAGAAAAGGCTGGAGGAGGCATGGACCTTTCGGCCATCTGCCCAGCCCACATCCTTTTGCTGATGCCTGGACCTCAACCTATTCACAAAGGAAGGCCAAGAGGGTCCTGGCAGCTATGCATGTATCCTATGACCAGGTGCAGATTCCTCAAGCCCACCAGATTCTCTTCCCCAGAAATCTGGAATCTGCATAAGGGAATTTAACTGGGTGGTCAGGCAGACCTGAGAACTGAGGAGTGCCAGAGTGGGCTGTGTGCACAGGGGTGCCAAAAGCCAGTCTACAGAAGAACAAGTAGGAAGAAGGTATGCAGAAGGCCCAGAGGACACACAAAGACAGGGAGATTCTGACTTTTGGTCCAGGGCCTGGTTAATGGCTGCTGTACCTTCAGTCCTCTGTTCTGGAGACAAGTCTGTCTCCTTAGACTAAACCCTTCCTTTGAAGTCTGTTTGAGCAGGTTTTGTCATCTGCAATCAAAAGTCTCGACTCCAACAAGGAGTGGTGCAACAGGAACAGGAAAGGACAGACGCATCCCAGAGAGACCGCACACACGCCCCACAGTCTAGGAAAATACCTGGGCGGATGCAGAGGACGTGGCAGCCACGGGGGTCAGTGTGGGGCAGCACGGTGAGGAACCCGGAGGCGAGGACATCTTTTAAGGCTGATGGCTTCAGGTTGTTGAAGACTTCGGGCCAGCTTCTCCTGCAGCTGTGGTAGTTGACCAGGAGCTGCAGGGCCCGGTCATAATCAAACTTGCGAGCTCGGAGGAAGCGCAGCAGGAAGGCGTCGTCGAGGGACGTGCTCAGGTTCGGGTACTCCTTCCGCACCATGTCACGAAGGGCCTGCACATCCCGGAGTCTCCATTCCGGCTTCTCCTGTAGCTCTTCCCGGGCTTTGGTGACCAGATCGTCAGTCAGCGAGCACACGTAGCCAGGAGGCTCGGGGGGTGGCGGCAGCTCATTTTCGGAGAGTGAGGCCACGGAAGGGCTGGTTCGCAGAGAGTCACTTTCTTCTGACATTAGCTACCAGGATCCCTGCCAACATGGACGCCCCAAGTGAAGTTAAGAAAGCTCAGTGTGCTCATTTCAAACCCCAAGGCAGCATGGCGCAGGGGATGGGAATATTTTGTCAAAGTCAAGTAACCTCAGGGCAGTGTTTCTCAGCCTGGGAAATGAACTGAATCTGAACCACACATGCAGGTCTGACCCCAGACTGACTGCAGTTAGTCTCCAGGGAGACACCCCAGAGCTCTAGGGTGCACCCAGTTGGACTCCCACCCCATCCACTGCTGCCAGAGTGACCAGGTCACTTCTCCAAATCTTAGGTTTGTCCACTCCATTCCCTGCCCAACTTCAGCTCTACCCAGCTTCCTCCACTTCCTTCCAAAAGTGTCCTCTCCTGTCCTGTGTGCATCTTGTTTCCTCCAACTAGCATGCTCTTTCTCCAGTTCTTCACCTGACCAACACCGATTAAATGACTCTTCATTCATTCACAGTCCTCTTCAAACACCACGGCCTTGCTTACACATGCATGATTAGGTGCCCAACCTACTCATCATTAAATAAGTGTTAATTAAAACAAGCCTGAGATTCCAGTAGGTACTCTGGTATGCTTGCTGCTGGTGGGAGTACAAATTGAAGGCCTCTTTGGAGGGCAGTTTGTCAATATCAAAATTTAAAACTATACACCCTTTGGGTCAGCAATTTCATTTCCAGGACAGATACTTGTATGTATATGCAAAATATGCAGACAGCCATTACAAGTATTGACTATAATGAGAAAAGACGGGCTGGGTGCGGTGGCTTCACACCTATAATTTCCGTGCTTTGGGAGGCTGCGGCAGGAGGGTCACTTGAGGCCAAGCGTTCAAGACAAGACCCTGTCTCTGCAAAAAATTTTAAAATTAGGTGTGGTGGCATGCACCTGTAGTCCTAACTACTCAGGAGTCTGAAGTGGAAGGATCACCTGAGCCCAGGAGTTGGAGGCTGTGGTGAGCTTTGATCACACCACTGCATTCCAGCCTGGGAGACAGAGCAAGATTCTATCTCAAAAAAAAAAAAAGAAGCACCTTAGCTGCAGATCAGGAGACTGGTTAAATAATATTACCATAGGAATGGGGTACAATCCTCTCCCCAATGAGGCAGATCCTTATGAACTAATATGTTAAGAAAAAAAGCAAATTGAAGGACAGTGTGAAGAAAGATGATCACATTTATATTTTTAAAATACCCACATATATGCTTATGAATGCACAGCAAATTCCTGGAAGGAGATACAAGAAATTGTTACCAATGGTTACCTCTATGGAACAGAACTCGACAATAAGCATTTGAGAGACTTTTACAATACTGCTCAATTTTTTACCACATATTCATGTAACTTATGGTAGCCATGACAATGCGCTGGACAGATCTCCTGCTGCAAAAACATAACTGACAAATGGTCCCGCTGCTGTCCCTCTGAATCCACATCCAGGGGATGCCACACTTTCCATAGACCACTCCCACCCAGTGATCGGATGGGACGTGGGACTCCTCTCACAGGCCACTTTGCTTGAGGATTCCCTGTTGGCCTGGCCAAACCTTTCTTGGGACTGCACTGCAGTGGGAGACACTTTCTGCCCAGGCCCATCATGGGGCCTAACCTGCATCACTGCTGAAGAATCTTCTGACCTCTCTGCTCTTCTGCCTTTGTCCTTCACAGGTGCTGCTTCCAAACTGCATGTCTAATCTTATCCTAGTGTCTGGTTCTTGGAAGACCTGAACTAAGGATATACACACAGTCATTAAAAGTATTGATTATAATGATAAAAGATTGGGGCTCGGTGCAGTGGCTTCACACCTATAATTCCAGTGCTTTGGGAGGCTGAGACAGGAGGTTCACTTAAGGCCAGGAGTTCACGACAAGCCTGGCAATATAGCGAGACCTCATCTCTGCACATAATTGAATTAAAAAAACAAACAAAACAGCTGCCCTAGATATTCCAGAAATAAAGTTACAGCAGGACCGCCCATCTCCAAAGCCCAAGCTCTTGTCCACAGGCCGTCACTGGCTCTCCAGCCCAAGTTCACCAAGGAGAGCAGGGATCATCTCAGGGGTCCCTGCACATACCTTTGATGTCCTGACTGCACCTAGATGGATTCCTGCCCCATTCACTGCTGCCAGAGTGACTAGGTCATTTCTCTAAAACTTAGGTCTGTCCACTCAATTCCCTGCATTCCAACTTCAGCTCTACCCAGCTTCCTCCACTTTCTTCCAAAAGTGTCCTCTCCTGTCCTGTGCACATCTTGTTTCCTCTGACTAGCATGCTTTTCCTCCAGTTTCTCACCTGACCAACACCGATTAAATGCCACTTCATTCATTCAGCAAATATTGAGCACATATGATGTATGAGACCCTCTCCTTAAGCTCTGATTAAATGCCACTTCATTCATTCAACAAATATTGAGCACTTACAATATGCCCAATCCTCTTCTAGGTATTAGGGATATGGAAGTGAACCAAAAAATCTTTCCTTCATTGAGCTTAGACTCTAGTGGGGCAGAAAGACTACAAGCAAAATAAGCCATATGGTCTACTACATGGTGGTAAGTACCAGAAACAAAGCAAGGAAGGGGCTGGATGCAGGGGTGAGGTGGTCAGGTAAGGCCTCACCCAAGTGACAGTTAATCAAAGACCAAAGAGGACAGGAAGCAAGCCTTGCACATATGGGGAAGAACAAGCCTGAAGCAAGAACATCCGCGGCCTTTTGAGGAACAGCAGAGGCCCGTGTGGCTTGAGCCGAAAGAGCAGGTAGAGAATATCAGGAGATGAACTCAAGAGACTTCTGAGAGTCCCAAGGTCAGGGCTCTGTGGCCAGCAAGCACTATCTCTTGGACTCTGAGTGAGGTGGGTGCCATGAAGGGTTCTGAGACAAGTGACATGATCTTATTTGTATTTTAAAAGGATCACTGTTTGGGTGCTGTGGCTCACGCCTGTTATCCCAATACTTTGGGAGGCTGAGGCGAGAGGACTGCTTGAGCCCGGGAATTTGAGAACAGCCCGGGAAACATAGAAAGACTTTATCTCTTAAAAAAAAAAAACCCATCACTTTTCAGCCTTTTTGGCTAAGACCAAGTATAGTTTTTAAAAAATCCAAAAATTACCAGAGTAGTGGTATACACCTGTAGTCCCAGCTACTTGGGAGGCTGAGGCAGAAGGATTACCTGAGGCCAAGAGGTTGAGGCTGCAGTAAGCCATGATCATACCTCTGCAACCCAGCCTGGGCAACAGAGTGAGACCTCAACTCAAAAACAAAAACAGATAAAAGGATTACTTTGCTGTCTTGAGAATGGGCTGTAAGGAGCTGAGGACAGGAACAGAGACCTTTTAGAAGTTATTGTGATCAAGCGATCATCCAGGCAAGAGATAATGGGGGTGTGAAGCAGGCAGCCTTCACTGATCCCATGCTAGGTTAGGGGCCTCCCCCATGGGAGCTCTTTGGCATAGCACTTCTTCTGCTATGCTGTAATTGACTAGAGGCAATTTGTGAGCAACACGTCTGTCATGTTCATCACAAACCCGGCACCTAACATGGTGTTAGACACATATTCTGCACTCCATAAATATTTGTTGGATGAGTTGAAACTGCTTGGCAGAGGTGTGATGAGCGAGGAATGGAACAACAAGCATGATCTTCCCATGGACGTTACAAATGCCTAGAACCCCTACCTAGTGTTTACCTGGGAGACAAACTGCAGTGTCCACGAGCTACAGCCTCACCTCCAGGCCTGTCTTCAGCTTCGTTTCCCACCTCTCCCCATCCCAATGCACATTAAGTGCCAGTCAAAACAAACCAATGACCCATTATTCTCAGAACACCATATACACTTCTGATATCTTCTACCTGGAATTTCCTCATTTGTTCTACCAGACAACTCATCATTTTCAAGGCCCAGCAGTAATGTCACCTCCTCTGTGAAGGCTTCCCTAAGTCCCTCAACTTGATTCCAGTTTCCCACAGTACTGGGTTCCTATTTCTTTTAGAAGCTGCAGTCCAGTGTCATGGGTATTTACATAAAATTCCTGACTCTGATTCACCCATTCAAGTATCAAATAATTACTATCCTGTGTCAGACACTGTGCTCACAGGTACCAGGGACACAGCAGCAAACAATATCATTCTTTGCCTTATGACACTTAACATCATAGTGGAATGATGAAAAGATCATGTGTACCTGAGCGTTTCACCATGTATCAAGCACTGTGCTAAGCTTCTTCCATTTTCTCGTTTAATCTTCCCAATACTAGGCGAGAGAATTATTACTCTTCCCATCATACAATGAGGGAAACTGTCCGAATGTAAATTCTACCAGGCCAGAGAACTTGTCGGCCATGTTCACTGCTACCCCCAGAGCCTGGCACATGGCAGTGCTCTGTAAATATCTGCGGAAAACAAGAGGTTAAGTGATGCGCCCACCCAAGGGCACACACCTAGGGAAGCAGAGCAAGAATGCGTCTGGCCCCACCCTTCCTAATCTCTACCCTCCACCTGGAGCTTCACGTTCACTCTCCAGGACCTTTGCAGGGCTCAGTCTCAGTCTGGTGAGGGAGTTGTTGGGTGGGCATATGGGTGGGATGCGAGCACCATTTGGAAGGGTGAAGCCGGAAACCCTCCCCTGGAGCCATCGTCCTGTGGAGCATCACCTTCTCTCCCCGCCCCACCCCCCAACAAGGGAAGGTCAGGAAGCCATCCCTTCTGGGGCCCTAGAGACCCCACATCCCGTCGACAACCTTCCGAGGCCCCCACTTCCGGGTGTCACCCCCTACCCAGGTGTCCCCATTTCCTGGGGTCTCTCGCTCCTCTGGTCCCCACTTCCGGTTATTCCTCCCTCTCAGGGGTCCTGCTCCTGGGCCCCCAAGGCACAGGGACGGGCTCTTGGGCACTCACCGGCCCGGCTACGGGGCGGAAGCGCGGGTCAATCGGCAGCGGGAGCCTCGTCCGGCAGCGCGCACAGAACCGACCCACACTCCCTGCCCGGCCGGCCCGGCCCTCGCGCCGGAAGTGACGTTGCAGGGCGTGAGACGGCTGGGCGCCGCCCGGGAGCGCGCACGCGCGGAGTCTCGCCGCAGTGCCGCGATCTGTCTCCACCTGGCGGTCAGGACCCCAGAGTTGTGGGACCCGGCGTGGTAGGGAGGACCTGGAATCCCGAGCAGTTTGTCAAACCCGGTTATAGTTGGGGAAACTGAGGTCCAGAGGAGCAGGGAAAGAAGCTGCCATTTTCCCATGTGCCTGGTGTTTTACATCCGCTATCTCATTCAATCCTCTTTATGCAATTCCCTGTTTCATGAAGGGGAAACTGGCCATCAATGCAGTCAAGGACTTAAAACCCAGACCTCAGGATTCGCATTATAGAATTCCTCTCTTTATAGTTGATATCAGGACTGGCTGCACTAAAGGGGGAGATTCCAAACCAGGGGACGTCTGTCTGTCGTTAGCCAAGTGATCTTGGACAAGTCTCCATTCCTCTGTGAGCCTGGGTTTCCTCACCTGTAACACGATTCTTGCTCTGGATCCTGATTCAGTAATTACTTTTTTTTCACTTTGGAGTTCATGAAGTTACCTCCAGGCAAAGGCTTTACTAGCTCCCAACCCCAAACATTTTGTGCAACTGCAATTTAGACAAACCTCCTGGGTCCCTCTGTCAGGCACAGCGGAAACACTAAACCATTTTAGGGAGAAATTCTGGTCGTCTAGGAGAACTCCGAGCCCAAAGAGGGATCTTAAGCAATCTCCTCCTTTCCCTATCCCGGGGCAAGAGAAGTCCTAGAGAAATGGGAAGTGATCCAATAGGGCCACCAGAGAGCACAGCAGTTTCTGCCAGATGCTAGATTAGGGGGAGGAAAACTGTGAAGATAAGCCTGGAGGTCCTGAGTTTTGACTCCTTTGTCAGCTTCATTACTTGTAGGGCTGACAGAGAAAATATAGAACACTCAGTTACATGTGAATTTCAGATAAGCAACAATTTATTTTAAGTGTAAATCTGTCCAAGCCTAGACTTATACTTTAAAAATTGTTGTTTATCAGAAATTAAAATATAACTGAGTGTCCTAGCTTTTGTTTTGTTTGCTAAATCTATGTATTAGCAGCACAAATGTATTATCCTACAGTTCTGTAGGTCAGAAGTCTAAAATCAAGATGTTGGCAAGGTTATATTCTCTCTGGGAGCATCAGGAGGTATCCATTTTGCTTGCTCTTTTTCAGCTTGTAGCGGCCACCTGCATTTCTTGGCTCACAGCACCTTCTTTAAATCACTTCAACCTCTCGCTTCTGTTGTCACATCTACTATTGATTCTGAGCCTCCTGCTTCCCTCTTCTTATAAGGACTCTTGTGATTACACTGGGCCCACATAGATAATCCGGGATAATCTTACCATCTCAGGAACCTTAAATTAATCACATCTATGAAATCCCTTTCATCACGTAAGGTAAAATATTCACAGATTTCAGAGATTAGCATGAGGACATTTTAGCAAGGGGGATGGTATTTCAACCTACCCAAATCTGGCAACCCTAATCCTGGCTGTGTGACTCTGGCCAAGTCACTCAAACTCTCAAAGCTTGTAGTTCCCCATAAGCAAAAAGCTGATCAAATGAATTCAGGATTAAATGAATTCGGAGTGTGGTGGCACACACCTGTAATCCCAGCCTCTCAGGAGGCTGAGGCAGGAAGATTGCTTGAGCCCAGGAGTTGGAGGCTGCAGTGAGTTGTGATCATGCCACTGCACTCCAGCCTGGACAACAGAGTGAGAACTTGTCTCTAAAAAAAAATTAAAATAATTTTTAAAAAATCATAAGAGAGGAAACAACTTTCCCCATGCTGGGCAGACAGTAATTGCTTAATAAATTGCAGCTCTTGTAGCAAAGAGAAAGGAAACCCCTTTCTTCAACCCAAACCCAAGATTTACTGGTGTACTCAGAGCTCAGATTGCAATGCTAGGTGCTACCAGCAGGGGAGGAACCTGGCCTCGAAGGCAGAGCAGAGCTGGGAGGGAATTTAGAGATACCCAGAAGTTCCTGCCCCAACCCTCAACTGAGGGCCATTATTTCTTGCTCCTGGTGTTACATTTTAGAGGACCAAGTTATTTCAGGATTAGAAGGTCTTAGATAAATAATGACAACCAAAATGACTGTCTTTTGAGTGATATACCAGGGTCTGTGCTTGTGTGATCTCAATCGTGCCTGTGAACAGCAGGCTAGGATTGTCTCATTTATAGATGAGGAAACTAAAATCCAGAAAGAGAAAATCACCTGTCAAAGGACTCGAGATATTCAATGAAAGAGCTAGATTTGAACTCAAGTCTGTAAGACACCACAGTCTCAATTTTCACTTTGCCATAAAGGTCACATAGACCTACCTATTTGTTTTTACAGGTTGGGCAACTAGTTCAGAGGACATAAAAGTGCCCACAGTCACATAACAATGGAGTGTTGGAGCTGGGATTATTGACTTCTGCTTTCTTTTCTACCTGCCAAGGTGATGAATTCTTTGCATGGATAATCTCATTTAATTGTCAATAACATACTCCTGAAGAAACAGTGACCAGCAGAAGCAGGGAGTAGGAAGGGACGGAGGAATCTACATTGGGCATCTTCTCCATACCATGCATGAAAGCAGGTACTCTCACAAACATGCCTCCTCTGTCACTAGCTATGTGATCATGAGCAGATAATCTCCCTGGGGCTCAGTTTCCTCATCTGTAAAAATGGTAGCAGTTGGGGAATTCTGGGAAGATGGAGGTGATGATACCCAGCATAGATTTGAATCGTTCCAACTCCCCAAATAAAAACAGAAACACAATTTCATGAACATATATACAACAAAACTAGGTGACAATATATTTTCGTGAACTCCAAAAAACAAGTGAATGCGGACAAACCACCCACAACTACAAAGCTGTATGCCATCGGCGTCTCTGTGCGGAATAGGAGAGAAGCAGCAAAGTGTCTACAGACCTGAGAAGCAAAGAACCCCAAAATTGCAATATATATTCACACATTGCCAGGGAAGCATGGTGGGGTGGTTTGAGAAGAACAGCTGAGACTGGGAAAGGTTTCACCAGCTCCAGGAGCAGGTGAGTATAAGGCATTTGCCCTAAACCTGAGGAATAAAGGATTTAATCTCTATGAATTCTTGAAATGACCACCATGTTTTCCTTACAGAATATCCTCCATGCTGAGCAGAAACTACTCTGAAGGGAATCAAAATCGAACAGTATATGGCTGGGTGCAGTGGCTAACACCTGTAATCCCAGCACTTTGGGAGGCCAAAGCAGGAGAATTTCTTGAGCCCAGGAGTTCGAGACCAGCCTAGGCAACATAGCGAGACCTCTTCTCTACAATAAAATAAAATAAAAAATGAGCCGGGTGTGGTGGCATGTGTCTATAGTCTCAGCTACTTGGGAGGCTGAGGTGAAAGGATTGCCTGAGCCCAGGGAGTCAAGGTTGTGGTAAGCTGTGATTGTGCCACTGCACTCCAGCCTGGATGACAGAGTGAGACCCCGCCTCAAAAAAAAAAATCCTATAATGCTGTATTTACATGGGAAATATCAATATGTACTCAAAAGACTATTTTTTAAAATAAATGTGTACATAGTATTATAATATCTAGTTCTATCCACTAAAAAGGCCTAAAACAATGACCAGGCTGGAGCTTGCACACCCAAATATTAATTTTTTGTTGTTTTGTTCTTTTTTTTTTTCTTTTTAGAGACAAGGTCTTGCTCTGCTGCCTATGGTGGAATGCAGTGGCACAATCCTCACTCACTGCAGCCTCGAACTCCTGGGCTCAAGTGGTCCTCCTGCCTCAGCCTCCTGAGTCACTGGGACCACAGGTACACACCACTATGTCCCAGATAATCGTTTTGAAATGCCATTATTTTATTTTTAAAAATAGTAGCAAAGGAAATTCTTGAAGAAATGGCTGATTCCAGGTCTGTAGCAGGAAATATACATGATGAGCCTGGCATATCTTTCATGCCAAATAACAAGGAAACTATCAGAGGCTGCTAGGAGCACATCAAAAGGACTTCAATGCCAGCCTGCAGATGTGACCATTTCAACAGCAACAAAGATAATAATTGCAGCTGATTGAAACTTATCAAATATGTTTAAAACCCTGAGTTTGTAATGATATTCAGCAAAACAAAAACAAAACACGAATTGATCACATTCTGAAGGTGACACAGAAACAAATAATCCCAGCACTTTGGGAGGCTGAAATGAGAGGATTGCCTGAGCCCACAGGTTCAAGACCAGCCTGGGCAAATTGGTGAGACTCCATCTGTACAATAAATCAAAAAATTAGCTGGGTGTGGTGGTGTGTGCCTGTAGTTCCAGCTACTTGAAGGAGGCGGAAAGATCACCTGAGCCCAGCAGGTTGAGGCTACAGTGGCTATGAGCGTGCCACTGCACTCCAGCCTGGGGAACAGAGTGAGATTCCAACTAAAAAAAAAAAAAAATCATATCAAGTTTTTAAATAATGGGCAAGGCTAAATTAGAATGTCTAGGGACACACACTCAGATAATTAAGCCATAAAGAAACGCCAGTCATTACTATAGTGGGTTGGTGCTTACTTTTGGGGGGAGGGGTTATGATTGCAATGGCAGGTCCCCTGAGGTGGTTGGAAGAGTTCTATTTCTTGACCTGGGTGAGAGTTGCAAGGATGTTTGTGTTGAAATAGCTCATTAAGGTACAAATTTAATTTGTGTGGTTTCTGCATCTGTTTTGTTTTACAGCATAGGGGTTTAAAAAAAAAAAAACAACAGGCCAGGCATGGTGGCTCATGCCTGTAATCCCAGCACTTTGGGAGGCTGAGGCGAGAGGATTGCTTGAGCCAGGAGTGTGAGACCAGCCTCGATAACATAGTGAGACCTCATCTCTACCAAAAAAAAAAAAAAAAGATGGTGTGCGCTTATAATCCCAGCTACTTGGGAGACTGAGGTGGATGGATTGTTTAAGCCCAGGAGGTTGAGGCTGCAGTGAGCCGTGATCATGCCACTGCACTCTAGCCTGTGTGACAGCGTGAGACACTGACCTCTAAAGTAAATAAATAAATACAACATAAGTACCTACCTCATGAATGTGTTATGTGTATGTATGCATGTACATTGACATGTATATATGAAGGTATGGCTTCTGTAGCATCAGGTACATAATAGCTGCTCACTAAATATGAGTTCCCTGTGGATCCTGTCAAAAACCCTGACCTGTGTGATTGCAGCACCATTGTTAACATTACTAACTTGCGCAACTAAAAATAACAGATGCTTATTAGGTGATTACTATGAGCCAGGCATTGTTCCCAGTGCATCTAATCTAACTGAATACTCACAACCCTATTATGATTTTTCCTGTTTTACAGACAATAAAACTGAGGCTCAGAGAGGTTGTCTGTGGCCAGATAGGAGGTGGCAGAGCAGCCTGATTTTAAACCGTGGCAGTCTGGCTCCCAGGTTTCATCCACTGTGACACTGTACTGTGTTTCACTTGGTGTCAAGTGCCCCGTTTACAAGAGTAACTCCCCATTATTGAGTGCCTGCCGATGTGTGTGCCATCCTCTGACACTCACTGTCTGAGCCTCACAACCCTGCAAGGTAGCCATGCTTGCAAGCTTGCATTTGATGGGAAAACTGGAGCTCAGAGAAGTTGAAGGATTAGCCCAAAGTGACAAAGTAAGTAAATGGCAGTGGGGGTGGGGGAGGGACTTAAATTGGGGGTGGGGGTGCGGGTTCATACTCCCTCCCTTGGGATCCTAAAGAACGAAATGTTCTATACTCTTTAAACAGAGCCTCACCTGATGGGTCTGACCCAGTCTGAGGTCATGCGTTGTCCAACCAGTGGTCCGGAGCCTGGCTTGGCTTGAGAAGTGTCCAGACGAGGGCTGGGAGAAGTCAGAGGCTTGGCAAGCGCCAGACGTGCTTGACCCTGATCAGAGGGTCGTGCGAAACTTGTGACCCGCCACTCTGCTGTGCCTCAAGGGGCTGGAGATGCCTGTTTCTTGGTGTGCCTGGCTTTTGCTCACAAGTCTCAGAATCAGGATCCAGAGCAGAGCTAGCCACCTCTCAGCGCGGGGATGAAAGGGGCTGTGTGCGTTTCCCAGAAGCGGCAACAGCCCAGCTGTGCTTTTGTGGTCACACATTGATTTCCTAACCTGAGTCAGCATGGCTGCTTGGAGGTACAGGACGTCCTCTCCATTCCCAGGGGCCCTGGATCCCAGCCTGACTGGAACATTTCCAAAACAGTGCCTGGAGTAGTGAGGGAATGGGAGAGGGTGGAGCACCCACCAGCTCCATTGGTACCAGCCCACCCTCCATTATTTGAATAAACACCCAGTGTGGACTGGGTTCTCACCAAATGCCCAGCACTGTGCTAAGCATGTGGGGTATGTTCACTCCAGGGACCTCACAGAGAGGCTATGGAGTGGAGGCCTCGGTGTTCAGAAGGGCTTCTGTCCCATAGCCTCCTAGGAGCCCCACAATGGGGGAGAAAAGACTGAGAGAGGCCAAGTCACTTGCAGGTGGTCACACGGAGATGGACTTGCAGGTCTGTGATTGTGGATCCTGGTGTGCCAGCTCTGCAAATTCATGACACTACTCAGCCCTCACAACCATTTCCTCATGTTGGTGCTGTCACCATTAAGGATATGAGAAACACGATTTGTATGGTGTTGTTAGAAAGTACTGCTGTGACAACCAGTGATCGTTTTTTCAGGAGTTCAAAGCCCACAGCTGCTAAAATGTGGCCACGACTACTCAATCCCCCTGTATTTATTATTATTCTTATATCCACCCACATTCTCCTATGAAGGGAAGAGGAAGCAAAGAATTCTTTGGTGGTCCCCTCCTCAGCAGGGTGGAACAGGGTCACGGGGCCCTTCCGTAAGAGGGGCACTGTTTGGAGAGCTTAGTAAGTGTGCCCCTTGAGGGCGCCCAGTAGTCTGATGTGGACAGGAACATCTAGAAGCTGAGAGAAACAGGCTGTCCAGCTGCATCAGTGAAAGAGCCAGAGAGCATAGACATGCTGAGGTCAGTCCACTCTCCCAGGCATTTCAGGGCACAGGCTGCTTGAGTGTTTCCCACGGGCCATCCATGGGCAGAGAACATCTACTAGGGATCAGCTTGGGTCCTGTGCCCCAGGGCCTCCTGGAGGGAAGGAGGTGGTAGTGGCAGGAAGCTGGAGTTGGATGTTGGATTCCTAACCACTGAGGAAGGATGTGCAGAAGACCCCAGGAGAGGTGCACCCCCGAAGTCAAGGGTGAGAGGGCCCTGTGGCGATGGGCATCTCCGTGAGGCCTGTTTGACATCCTGCGACAGAAAGGGTTAGCTCGAAGCCAGCCAGAATGGTGGTGGCTCAGGCGAGACCATTCCACTCCCCTCCATCTTCACCGCTGTTCCCTGTGGGGGAGGGGAGGAGCACTGGAGGAGGAGCTGCCACCCACCTCCCCAAGCAGGCTCGCGCTGGGAAGGGAGAAGCGCTGAGCCCTAGTCAGGTTGGGAGTTTAATCAGTAGCTTGGCCGGACATTCTCATTTCTAAATGGAAATTGTGTCTGTGATTCAAAGTGACCATAGAAGAGTCTGTTTCCTGGGAGTGAGGAGTGGAGTCAGGGAGAAGAGTTTTCACCCAGTGGCAGGAAACATGTTTCCCCACTGAATACATTTCAGAGGGGACACTGGGAGACAAAGATAAAGGTGTGTTCTGATTATGTCGGATTTGTTTAACATGCTGGTCACAGCAAGAGGGAGAATGTTCCAACACAAGTCTGGGAAGGGAATGTTCCAGAATGTTCTAGAACTTGCTTCATTAGGCAAACAAAAAGTGTGAGTGCCTCTGGGAACCTCTTGAGTGCTTTGTGGGTCCAGCACACCATCGCCCCAGATGTTTTCATTGTTGGCTTCTAATGGCTTTCTGTTTTCCCTTTTCCTGAGAAGTGTCATCAGGAATCACCTCCCCCAGGAATTTATTCCCCTCATCCATAGGGTGGCTCATAGCCGACAACCAGCTGGTACAGAGGTTCGAAAAGTACTGACCCCTTGCTGGACTTAACCTGAGACCTCATCCTTGCTGGGTTCCCTCCCTGACTTGCTTCCCTTCTTCCCTTACAGGTCCCTCCCTTCATGAATCACATGTGCCTAACCCCTGCCTCAGGCTCTGCTTCTCAGGAACTGAAGACAACCCCGGGCCTCAGGAGGTCCTTTTGAGACCCGGCCATTTTACTAGCCCTGAGGCAGGTACTTCCCTAACAACACTTCTGAACCCCAAATCAGAATGGCGTGGATTCAGATCTCATCACTTCAGTGCTGTGTAACATTGGCCAACAACTGGTTCCTACACTTCAGTTTTCTCATCTGTAGAATGAAAGAGAAATAACCACCCACTTCACAGGACTTTGCAAGGGTACAAAGTGCCTGGCATAGCGTCTGGACTATTGTTGTTCCCTCAGGCTAGTAGTGCCAACTACATGCAAAAGAAGCGGCTTTTCACAGTCTAACTGAGGATGCTGTGTCCTGAGGTAAGTCGCCAGATCATGGGATGGCTGGGGCTCCATTGTAATAGCCACCTTTTGTGCAACACTTACCGTGTCCTAGTCCCTGTACCACACTCTGCATATGTGTGAGTTCACTCTGTCTTTCACTACCTTTCAAAGCTGATATGATTATCTCCATCCTACATATGAGAAAACTGAGACTCAGACTGTCTAAAAAACCATCTATTGGATCCACAGGTTAAAACAAAACAAAACAAAAGAGCGCACCTAGAATGACTGCAATGAGAAAGACTGGCCCTATCAGCAGGCGCTCTTGTACACTGCTGGTGGCAATGCAGAATGGTGCAACTACTTTGGAAAATTGCTTATGCGTTCTTAGAAAGTTAAATATACACTTAGATGACCTGGAAACTGTATTTTTAGGTATTTACCCGTGAATAATGAAAGCATTTGTCCACTTGAAGTCATGCTATGAATGTCCATATACAGGGGAATGGGTAAACAAACTGTGATACACACATACATGCACGCACACATCATCAGTACTACCTAGCAACGCAACAAAAAAGAAGAAACCATAATATGCACAATAACATGAATGAGTCTCAAAATAGTTACACTGAGTGAAAGAAGTCAGACAAAAAGAGCACAAGTGCTAGATTCCTTTGCTATAAAATTCTAGAAACATAGTGACCATGGTTGTCTGGGAATGGAAGTGGGATGAAGGAGGGACGACTTATAATGGGGCATGAGGAAGCCTTTGGGGACAACGGAAGCACTTGTCATCTTGGTTGTGGTGATGGTTCCTTGGGTGTGTACCTGTGTTAAAATTCATCAAATGATGCAATTTAAATATGCATAGTTTGTTGCACATCAATTGTACCTCAATAATGCTGTTCAAAAAAAACTAGAGGGAGGCACAGTGAGGATCTGAACCCACGAATGTGTGTTGGAAAACCAATTGGGAGCTGGTAAGGTATTAAAGGCCTCCTTTCTTGGCTGGATACTCAGAATCAGTCCAGATGGTGCCACCTCCAGGAAGGCTTACTGTCCCCTCCATAGAGGATGTTTGGACTTTCAGAAACAACCTCGTCCAAGGCCTGCACCCACACCACCCTCCTACCTGCCTTCTGGCTTTGTCAGTGGATTCTTTTCCACTTGAAAGACCTCCCCTTGCATCTGCTGCCATATTGGGCTGGCTGAGAGCCCAGAGCCACAATCACGGTCACCTAGGTTTGAATCCCATCTCTGTCATTGACACCAGCTCTCTGATCTCAGACATGTTCCTTAGCCTCTTTAAGCTTCAGATTCCTCACCTGAATAATAATAGAAGTGACCTCAGATTGCCTCAGGGATCAAATGAATGATAGTTCATGTTAAACAATTAGCATAGGGCCCGTGGGTAATAAAGCACTCAATAAATGTTAACTATTATTGATCTTTACCTGGGCAGTGACTGCTGACTAAGTTTCTAAGCCTTTGATTCAAGTACTTACCGACCCAGCTCTATTTATTGACATGGAAAGATGCCCAAAGTGTACTGCTGAGGGGAAAAAAGCAAGCTACAAAACGATATATGCCTCACAGATCATCTTAAAGATGAAAAATAAAAGCGGACATACATCTCTTAGCAGAGTGCCTGACCCACAGGAAGTGGTCACTGAACACTCACTGTGTTATGGGTCCCATGAAAGCACTCCTGTAGCCTGTGAAATGGTGCATTCGCATATTATCATGAGCGTCCTGTGAAACTAGAAAATTGTGCTTGGATCAAGGGGTGGTCGACCTGTGTGTCCCCTTCTGCCTTCCTTTTGACACACTTCAGAGGGATAACACAGGCAGGACTTGGGCCCCATTGGTCTGATGTGGGATTTTGGTACTTTATTTTTTAGTTTTTAGAGACAGGGGTACGATATGCTGCCCAGGCTGGAGTACAGTGGCTGTTCACAGGCACGGCCCCACTGCTGATCTGCATGGAGTTTCAACCTGCTCTGTTTCCAACTTGGGCCAGTGCACCCCTTGCCAGGCAATCTCATGGCCTCATGGTCCTAGGGCAAAAGAAAAGCAAAGTATTGCCCTTTGACATTGAGACTCCCAACTTGAATGAACAGTGTTCTTTGGGGTAACTGAGGTGCTATGACACAATGTAGCCACTTGAAGGCACTCCAATCAATTGGCACTAGAGAAAAACATGGGAGGTGCTGAGAATAACAACCATGACATAGGAATGCTGTGATGTTTAACATGGCTTCTGTTTACTGAGTTCTTACTATGAGATTCTAAAATGTGTTAAGAGTGGTACAAACTTTATGTCATGTTAACCTTGCAAACATCCCATCAGTTAGAAACTATATATTTTTAAAATATGGAGATGAGGTCTTTCTATGTTGCCCAGACTGGTCTTGAACTCCTGGGCTCAAGTGGATCCTCCCACCTCAGCCTCCCAAAGTGTTAGGATTATAAGTGTCAGCACTATATCTAACTGCCATTAGATACTATTAATAAAGATGTTGTTTGCTTTTTGAGTCAGAGTCTCACTCTGTTGCCCAGGCAGAAGTGCAGTGGCATGCTTATGGCTACTGCAGCGTCAACCTGCTGAGCTCAGGCAATCCTTCCGCTTCAGCCTTCCAGGAAGCTGGAACTACAGGCATGCACCACCATGCTTGGCTAATTTTTTTATTTATTGTAGAGATGAGGTCTTGCCAAGTTACCCAGGCTGGTCTCGAACCCCTGGGCTCAGCCATTCCTCTCGTCCCCACCTCCCAAAGTGCTGAGATGACAGGTGTGAGCCACTGCACCCGGCCAGAAACTATTAATAAAGATTTTATACATCGAGTGTATTGCTCTTTAGAATTTAAAAATTTTGTTTATGAAGTTATTCACCCATCTGGTAAAATGTAACAATGTTAAGTGTACAGCTTGGTGAAATGGTACAAGTATACAAACAGATAACTATCATTCAGGAAGTATGTAAAGCCTTTCCATCTCTCTTCCTACTCAACCCTACCCCCACCCAAGGCAGCTAAATCCTGACTTCTTTCAGCATTTATAGATTATTTCTGAATTTTATCTGAATGGAATCATACACATGTGATCTTTAGAGTGGCCAGATTTAGCACATAAAAATCCAGGATTCCAGTTTAATTTGAGTTTCTCCTGGGACATACTTATGCTAACATAATTATTCATTGTTTTTATGAAATTCAAATTGAACTAGCTATCCTGCATTTTTTTTTTTTTTTTTTTTTTTGAGTTAGGGTCTCACTTTGTCACTCGGGCTAGAGTGCAATGGCACAATCATAGCTCACCACAGCCTCAGCCTTCTGGGCTCAGGCACTTCTCCCACCTCAGCCTCCTGAGTAACTGGGACTACAGGTATGTGCCACCATGCTTGGCTAATGTTTTTTTACATTTTTGTAGATATGAGGTTTCGCTGTGGTGCCCAGGCTCATCTCGAACTCCTGGACTCAAGCGATCCTCCCGCCTCAGCCCCGCAAAGTGCTGGAATGACAGGTGCAAGTCATCGTGTCTGGCCCTTATTTTATCTGGTGACTCTGGCAGTCTTTTGGCTTCTTTCAACTTCATTGTGAGAGTCATCCATGTTGAGGTTACCAGTAACTTATGCCTTTTTATTGCTGTGTAGTATTCTACTGTACAATTGTACCACTCTGTATTCCCTCTACTGTTGGTGCCCAAGAGCGGGTTACCTTAGAAAGGCAATGGAGAGAGGTGTTAAGTGGGTGTACTCCAGTGTCAGAGGCCTGGGGGATTTGTATCTTAGCTTCACCTCTTACTCTCGTGAGACCTTAGCCAAGTTACTTAGTCTCCCCGTGCCTCAGCCAATTCAACTTTAATATGGGCTAATAATAGTATCTCAAGGGCTGGTGTAAGGTTTAAAGGAGGTGTTTGATATAAGCCACTTAGAATAGGGCCCAGCACACAGCGCTCAGTAAATGCTGCCAGCATCATACTCATTAGGACGCAGGAGAAGATTGAGATTCAGAGGCTGAAGAGACTGCCTCAAAGTCACATACCTAGGAAGTAACAGAGCCCTTGCCATGGTACTGGTTAAATTAGAGTCATTCAACAACTTTTTTTTTTTTTTTTGAGCACGTGCCAGGCATTCTTTTAGGCCTTGAAATTATACAATGAGCAAAAAGCCAAAGTCCCTGCAGTTACAAAACGTGCATTCTAGGGGAGCTAACACTCCTGTTCGCCTGCTGGACGCTTTATCTGTTCTCCCCTGTTAAACAAAATACTGTCTGAAAAGCACTCAACAGGGAGCCCCACAGGCAATGCTGTTCGAGAAACGGCAGCAACTGGCCAGGAAGCATCTACAGACGCTCTAGCAGATGGGTGTTAGCAGTCCCATTTTAGAGAGAAGAAAACTGGTGCTCCAGGAGGGTACGGACAGGCTCAGGAGATGCAGCCAAAGTGCAGCAGAGCAGGGACTTGGTCATCTCCGCCTGGCCCCAAAGCCCTCTGGAGTTCTTGGGGCTGGAGTTTCAGTCCTGACGAGCAGGAGGACCATCACTTGAGGACAAAAGCCCTGCACCTGAGATCTGGATGTCTGGGGTCCCAGGCCCAGCTCTACAGCATTAGGAGAGTTTGTGACTGTGCGCCCTGGTTTCTACAGCTGGAGGGTTGCCTTAGGGCTTGACAAGAAGCTCTCAGTGCAGATACAGACAGATACAGTCTTGGCACTGTTGTGGGTCTGTAGTGAGAAGGGGGGCTTTTGAATGGGTCAGTTACTAAGCCTTTACGTCAAAATCTCACTTGCAGAAATAAGCTTCTGGCATGGAAGGATACCTGGAATATCTTGTTGAGTATATACAAAAAACAAGTCAGGTCCTAGGCCGGGTGTGGTGGCCTATGCCTGTGACCCCAGCACTTTGGAGGCTGAGGCAGGAAGATTGCTTGAGCCCAGGAGTTTGAGACCAGCCTGAGCACCATAGCAAGATCCTGTCTCTACAAAATAAAAATTAAAAAATTAGCCAGGGAAGTGGTGTGTGCCTGTAGTCCCTGTACTCAGGAGGCTGAGGCAGGAGGATCACTTGAGCCCAGAAGTTGGAGGTTACAGTGAGCTATGATCATGCCACTGCATTTTAGCCTGGGTGACAAAATGAGATCCTGTCTCTAAAAAAAGAAAAAAAAAAAAAAAAGGCAACTCTCTCAGGTCCCCTCCCACTGTGGGAGCTTTTCTGTCCTCTCAATAAATCCTGCTTTCAAAAAAAAAAAAAAAAATCAGGTTCTAAATACATAAGCAGGTGCGATGTGTCTGCACAGAGCCTTGTCTGAGAAGGACAAGCTGAACAACCACTTAAGTAGCACGTGTTCTGTGTTGGGTGCTGTGCTAGGTCTTCCACACGTGGTTAACTGCTTTAGTGCTCTTTCCATTCACTGCCCTGTGTGTGGCAAGTGCTGCTATGGTACAGTTTTGCAGGTAGAGGACCTGAGGCAGGAGAGAGGTGCACTCTCAGTGTTGCAGTGAGCTTGCAAGCTGGTGCCTAGATCCGGGTACTTTGGCCTCTGAGGCTGTGCTCTTGACCACTTAACTCTGCTACCTTTGCTGAGGGTGATTTTTTTTTTTCTGGGCAGTAAAATTTCGGGACTCTAAACTTTCTTCCTGTATTTCTCTTTATTGTTGAACTTTTGTGATAAGCAGGTTTCGGTTTTTATAAAAAACAACACTAGGGCTCTAAGGTGGCTTTTTGATGTCTTTGAGAATGAGCCGTGAGCGCCTGCAGGGAGGGCTAGGCTCCTTAGAGGAAATCATTTTGCCAAAAAGACAAGTCATGTTCAGTCTTTCTGTGGTGTTGGTGATCCAGGGTCCAGCCCTGACTTCCCCCCACCCTAGGGCCCTCTGCAACCTTGGGCAAATCGCTGGTGTCCTGGTCACCACCTTCCTTCAGCGAGGCCCCAGCACAGGGCAGCCCTCAGTAAATAGCTTCTGGATACAGGAAGAATGAATCACTGTTCCCTCTGGATTTTGCTCTGCCTCTTTTTCCAACAAAATCTGCTCTTGCATTCTCTCAGGTCCCGAGAATCCACCGTGCACCAAGTCATTGTCAAGTGCTCATGGTTCACAGGATTTTAGAAGGACAAGCAGCAAGAAACACCAGACCAACCAGATGGATGACGGATGGTGGCCCACGGGACTGGGGAGTGGCCCCTGAAATCACTGTCTGTGCCCTGTGGGAGAGGTTCCGGCCTCCCCACAGCAAGGGGCTGCTGGGAGCTCCCTGGCTGCGATCCTACTCGTGACCCAGCTCCTATCATCCCAGCCCTGAAAGGCTGGGCCCGTGGGCCATAAATTCCTATCATTAGCCGGTATCTCCACCACTCGGGCTGTTTGCCAGGAGCCCAACAATTATTTTTATCACTTACAAGGCCTGTAATGATTTTTTATCACTTTTTTCTCACAGCGGCCTTGCAAGCAGGGCTCGTTTTGCTCTCTTTCAGTTTGGCATTGGGGGAACCCAGGCCTTGGAAGCTTTCATGGAATTTCCTGCTTTGTCCAAAGCTCCAGAGAGGCTCAGGGTTTGAACTTACAGCCCTTCCTAGGGTCCGAGCTGAGAGTTGGGAAGCGGAGAAGAACCATCGGGGAATGACAGAAAGACCTGAGTTGTAGCTACTTGCTGGGGTGTGACGTTAGGCGAGTCACTCAGCCTCCCTGGGCCTCAGGGTCTTCAATGGCTGGATGAGGAAAGAATAACAGTGCTCACCCCCAAGTTAGCACCTGTAGGTGCTCAGTACCGAGGCTCTATTGACTCCTGTGCTGGAACCTGCCCTCTAAACTCAGAACCTGTCCCCCTGGGTGACTTGAGCAAACCCCTTGCTGTCGCTGAGCCCAGAGGCCTCATCTGTAAAATGGGCACAGTCTTGCTGACCTTATACCTGGCTCTCTCATCTCTAGTTCCTTAGTCCTTCTTTAGATCTTCAAACCACCAGCCTTTCATTTTGCTTGGAACTCAGTCAACCCTCCCACCCCCAGCTTTGCCTGGTTAACTCCTGATTATGCACTCAGATATTCTCCTTCCCTTTTTTCTTCAATTATTCAGTAAACAATTTTTGAGCACCTTCTATGTGTCAGGTGTTGGGTAAGGCAGGGAAAGTCTCTGTCCTCATGCAGGGGAAATGGACAATAAACTAAAAACCAGGCGTGGTGGCTCACACCTATAATCCCAGCACTTTGGGAAGTGGAGACAAGAGGATTGCCTGAGCCCAGGGGTTCGAGACTAGCCTGGGCAACTTGGCAAGACCTTGTCCTACAATAAACTGAAAAATTAACTGGGCGTGGTGGTGTGTACCTGTAGTCCCAGGAACTTGGAAGACTGAAGTGGAAGGATCACCTGAGCCCAGGAGGTCGAGGTAGCTGTGAGCATGCCACTGCACTTCAGTGTGGGTGACAGAGTGACTTCGATTCAAAAAAAGAAAAGAAAATCTGAAACAAACAAGGCAATCGCAGACGGTAATAAGCACTTTGTAAGGGAACATTATTGCACCCTAAAAGGAAGTGCCTGGGCGGGCCCCTTCTTAGAAAGGCCTCTCCAATGAGATGCCTTCGTTGAAACTCACAGCTTATCTGAACACGCACATGGTGCACAATTCCAGCAGCACCCAAGGCCACGCATCAAAGGCTTCTCCCTGCCCTGCCTTCTTGTCCCAGCTTTGTAACCTTCCCCTCGAGAGGCCTCCGTGTTGCCAGTTTCTTGAGAGAAGGTGACGTTTGTGTTGACATCTGAGTCCCATGAAGCAGCAGCTGTTTTGAAGATGCAGGAGAGGAGGAGACCAGGCATGGTGGACAGCAAAGGCCCTGCGGCTGGACTTGTGTTGCTGGAGTGAGAGGGGAGGGCAGAGGCCACTGGGGCTGGCGGAGCTGGCGGGCATGGGGCCTGCGGCTGTGGGGAAGGCTTTTGGATGTTACTGCATGCAGGACCCAAGGATGACTTTCAAGTTGGGTGTGGGGCGGTGGTGGGACTGGCAATGAGCATCGCCTGATTTGTGTGTTATAAAAACACTATGGAGAATGGACTTGGGGTAGCAAGTGGGGCAGCCACGGCTAGGAGGGAAGAGAGGAGGCAGTGGAAATAGCCAGTGGGAAATGGTCAGTTGGGTTGTTTGGGAGGTGGGGCTGAGACCAGAGAGGGCCGCCAGCCTCATGACACCTTCTCACCATTGGTATTGGGTTAATGAGGCACCACTGTAACCTGGCACAGAGTGGGCCCTCAGGGCATGTTTGCCAGGAGCGACTAGAGTGTGAAATGGCCCTTTGTAAATGGAGATACAGGCCCATGTGCAGTGGCTCACATCTGTAATTCCCGCACATTGAGAGGCCGAAGCACGAGGATTGTTTGAGGCCAGGTGTTCAAGGCAAGCACAGGCACCACAACAAGACCCCCATCCCTTTAAAAAAAATTTTTTTTTTTTTTTGAGTTGGAGTCTCACTCCGTCACCCAGACTGGAGTACGGTGGCCGCTTTGGCCACCGCAGCCTCGACCTGCTGGGCTCCAGCGATCCTTCCGCCTCAGCCTTCCAAGGAGCTGGAACTACAGGCACGCGCTACCACGCCCGACTAATTTTTTGATTTATTGTAGAGATGAGGTCTCACCAAGTTGCCCAGGCGGGTCTCGAACCTGCGGGCTCAGGCAATCCACTCACCACAGCCTCCCAAGGCGTGGGATTACAGGCTGAGCCACTGAGCCCGGCTAAAAAATTTTTTTTTTAAATGTAGACACAGTTTTGGAGAAATGGCTGCAGTAGCCTCTTACCTGCTGGATTCTGCCCACCCTGCATGGACACATCCCTCCCACCCAGCCCTGCTGCAAGAAACACCTCTAAACCATTTGCAGCCTATGTCTTTTTTTTTTTCCGCATGATCTGAGTTATGTTTTTATTTTATTTATTCATTTATTTATTTTTTATTTTAGAGTTGTGGGGTACAAGTGGGGATTAGCTACATAAGTAGGATGCATGCAGGTGGAGTTTGGGCTTCTAGCTGGCCCTCTCTCCCCCTGACAGTGGACCAAGGACCCCGTCTGTTACCACATGCCCCCTCCCTCCTCCCTCCTTCCCTAGCAGTGTCCAGTGTCTGCCGACCTCACCCCTGTGCTTGGGTGACCAGTGTTCAGGGCCCACTTATGCCTGAAAACGTGTGGTATTCAGTTCTTTGTTTCCACGATAGTTCATGTAGTATGATGGCTGCATCCAGGTTGTACAGCCTGCTTCTGACAGGCAACATTTAGATCCTCAACCTTCAAGTTCTCATCAGCTCTTAGCTATGAAACCCTTTCCCCTTGAAAGCTCAACATGTAAAATCCAGAGAAATTTATAACTTCAAATGCCCAGGAACTCGGGTGAGAGAGGACAGCAAAACAGATGCAAATCTCAGCACTGATGTTGTCACATAAAGCAATCGTCAAGAAAAATGAGGCCGTTTTATTAAACAATTTCAAATTGGGGCTTACCTGACAATGGCATTCCTTTAATTTGTTCAGTGAGGAATTTCACATTTCCTGCATTCGGCAGCAACTATTTCAGTGTTTGATTTTTTAAAAATATCCAAACATAAGCCTGTTTCATGCAGAGAAAATTTCCGAATGGTAACACTTTCAGTGTATGTGTGTTTCAAACATTTTTACATACATTTTTAAGTATAACATACGTCAAAAAAATGCACAAAACGTAAGTGTGCAACTCGATGAGTCCTCACAAAGGGAACACTCCATGGCACTGGAGCCCGGACGAAGAAAAGGAACCTGGCCAGGCCCCCAGAAACCTTTCCCTTGCCCCTTCTAATCACTCACCACCACCCTCTTAAGGGTCACCGCCATCCTGGCTTCCAACACCAGAGATCAGTTCTGTCGGCGTTAAACGTGATGGAAACGGACTAACCCAGGAGGAATTCTGTCTGGCTGGCTTCTGTTTGTGAAATCCAGCTATATTTTTAAAAACTAGAGCTGATTTGTTCTCATTGCTGTATAGTGTTCCATTGTATGAATGTACCACAGTTGCAAAAATTGTGGCTTTTTTACAGCTTTCCTGATCATCGAGTACATATTACATTTAGGAGGAGGAGAGGAGCCTTGTTTTGTTTTCATTGAACGAGTTGTTGAGGATGAATGTCTGGCTTCTCTTGGAAGATCTGTCATTGCTCAGCTCCCAATTCCAAGTGCCTGGAGTTGTGTCGTGTCTGTTCCTTTTCAGCACGTGCATTCGATTCCCATCTTGCCACAATCTCCACCATTTCCTGTTGCCCTGCAACCGCTTATCAACATTGCCTGCCTGGCCCAGTAAACATTTGAGTCTTTTTTGTTGTTGTTTTACTTTAAATTTTTTATTTGAAAGATATGGGGTACAATTCGGGGTTAGGTCTACAAATGCTCATTTTGCAGGTACCCTTGTTGATGAGGTGTGCCTCCCCTCCCCGGCAGATTCCCACTACTGCTGATCCTTTTCTTATAGTAACATTTGAGTCTTTTACTCAGTTTTTGTTTGGCAGAAATGACCCCAAATACTTGATCCTGAGGTCTGCACAACAATGAGTAGAATACCAAGTTAGAATATAAGGTCTCTCCCCTGGTTTAAACTTTGGAATGCAGATTTGAGTGATTCAAAAATGTATTATTGTTATTATTTTTTCAAAAACTGTTTAAAAAATATATTTCCATTATTACTATTACTGTCATCATCATTGTTCATTGCCACTTCAAAAGATATTTTAAAATATATCAAAATGGACCAAAGCATAGTGGTTCATACCTGTAATCCCAGCACTTTGGGTGGCCGAGGCGGGAGGATTGCTCAAGTCTAGGAACTCGAGACCAGCCTGGGCAACATAGCAAGACACCATCTCTACAAAAAAATTGGCAAATTAGTCATGTGTGGTGACACGCGCCTGCAGTTCCAGCTGCTCAGGCAGCCGAGGCGGAAGAATCCCCTGAGCCTAGGGTGTTGAGGCTGAGGTGAACTATGAACATGCCATTGCACTCCCGCCTGGCAACAGAGTAAGATTCCGACTCAGAAAAAAAATACACACACACCCCCACATATATATACAAACACACATACATATTCAAAGGTATAGTAGAGATCATAGTTAAATATGGAACTGTGGACCCAGATGAGCTGGAATTATAGCCTGGATCCACTATTCAGGAGCTGTGTGACTTCGGGTGATTATGGAACCTCTCTGTGCTACTGTGTAAAGGTGGATGCTAATAATATTTACCTCAGTGTGTTCTTATGAGGCTTAAGTGAGCCAATACTTATAAAGTCATTGAGCAGTATGTGGCACACAGTAAGTATTCATATACCATCTATTTCTTATCTTTGTAATTAGTGTGGGCAAGCTGATTACCTGACCTGCTAGTCCCTGTCCATGAGACTGAGGGGGATTTCAGGACACAGGACTTTTAATGCCCAAACTGAGAAAGTCCATGGCAAAACAGGATGCGCCAGCTGGTCACCCTGCACCTGCCTGGTGGTTCTATTTCATTGTCATTTAACAGACTGACCTTGAATTTTATTAAATTATACACTTGATTTTGGAAATGATATTTGAATCATTGAAGCATTCTTATGATATACTTTCTGCAAAGCACGAATCTTACCTACATTTTCCCCATTTTATAGACTGGGAAACTGAGACCCAGGGGTGCAAAGCAGCCCCCTGTGAGTTGCAGAGCTCCCCCTCCCCCAGCCCTTCCCTCACTTCCTCCAGATGACCGTTGGATACGGTTTATTCTGTGCTGTCCATGTACAAGGCAACACTTTACGTGATTTCCATTACATTTATTCTCATACAATCTTAGGAGTGGGGCCCACTATTATATCCATTTTAGAGATGACACGCTGGTGCTGTCTTCTGTCCCACCCACCCACCTGTATCCCTGGAACTGCCATTCATTCATTCTGTACATATTTGCCTGATGGTGGTTTCCTTGGTGCTGCTGTTACAGGAAACTCACCCAGGTTTCCTGGGTCTGGTTTAGCCACTGAGCTCATTCTAAGATAATGAACAGACTCTACTTTAAGATATTTGGGGCCAGGTGTGGGGCGGCGGCTCATGCCTGTAATTCCAGCACTTTGGGAGGCCGAAGTGAGAGGATCGCTTGAGCCCAGGAGTTCGAGACCAGCCTAGGCAACACAGCAAGATTTCATTGTAAATAGATAGATAGATAGATAGATAAAATATTTTTTAAAAAAAACCTAGCTAGGTGTGGTGGTGCACACCTGTAGTCCCAGCTACTTGGGAGACTGAGGTAGGAGGATCGCGTGAGCCCAAGAGTTTGAGGCTGTGGTGAGCTGTGATTGTGGCACAGTATTTCAGCCTGGCCACCAACTCGAGAACAAGATATTTTTGAAGGATCTTTAGTCTTAGTTAACAAATGTATGCTGATCTGCTGCTGGGGCTATGTGGTGACACAGAAACCTTGCCCTCAAAGACTCAGGGCTGCTGGGGACCCCGGTCTCCAGGGTCTCTCTCTACAGCACGGTGAGTGGCTTGGGGGCAAATACTGGAACTTTTCATGTCTGTGCCATCTCTGCGTTGGTTGGTGTGCCGACTGGCAGATCCCATCACCGTGCAGGAAGGGCGGCAGGAGTTCAGCCACCAGCCATGAACTACCGGGCTCAGGCAGGGAGCCAGGTCTTAAAGGCTTCACCAGGGTCTCAGCACTGTGGGCCTTTCTGTCTGGACAATTCTGTAGTTGGAGACTGTGAGTGGTGGGATGCTTGGCACTATCTCCAGCCTCTACTCGCTAGAGGCCAGCAGCATTCCCTTCACCAGTTCTGAGAACCAAAAGTGTCTCCAGACATCTCCAGATGTCCTCTGGGGGCAAGTTGAGAGCCATTGGCCTAATCAAAACAGGTTTAATGGCAGAGGCATTTACAGGGGTGCAGGAAGGGCAAAGGAAACTCCAAGGAGCTGCGAGGCATCCAGGGATTAACGACAGCGGGGAGCTGTTAGCACCAAGACCTGAAGGGGCGAGAGAATGGTGCTACTTGACCCAGGGGTAGCTGGAGCCATGGAAGTAAGGGCAAGACGGGAGTGGAGGCCACGGAGAAAGGCAGCCTCTGCCAAAATGAAGGCAAAACAGGGTGTGTTGGCACAAGCACTCCCAGTTCTCCCTCATCCTGCCCTCTCGTCTCCCGTTGACACCTCCGGTTGGCAGAATGTGATGAGAAGTCAGAGGCATGACAGAACAGGACAGATGGGTGGAGACCGATGGTGTGCATGTGGAGGCGGTAGGCATGAGGAGAGCCCTCATGGAGAGGTGGGGGCAGGCCCAGAGGACCGGGCATCGGAGTACACCTTGGAGATGCATAGGCATTTTCCAGAAGTAAAAAGCCAGGAAAGGGATCTCATCAGAGGGAACAGCATGTTCAAAGCCACGCCGTTCCAAAACAGCCCGGCTCACGGAACTGTTGATTTAATTGTGATTGTTTGTTTGATTGATTGACTCTACTCTGTGCGCAATCAGTGAAAACACAAATCCAAAAGGTACAAAGGGCATAAGAGGAAAAGCAGGTCTTCCTCCCACCCTGACCCTGTCCACCTCTCCTGCCTTCCCAGAGGCCCCCTTTCTCTCTGGTCTCTCATTGCCCTCCAGAAACAGTTGATGCACATTTAATCTGTAAACCTACATGACTGGTGCCACTTAAACTCCTGTCTTGTTTTAATTTTACGAATGTTAGTGGAGTCCTGACTGTGGACACTCTCAACTCTTCCACCACGCACAGCGGCTTCAGGCCTGACACGCCTGACCTCCTGTTTCCCCCAAGTAATGAGTGGGTCTCCCAGGGTCCTGCCACAAAATTGATGCTTTGTGGATTGAATGATTTAAAATTGAACCTTTGACGAGAAGTAAATCAACACAGAGCGGCACCCCGGAGCCTTGGGTGTGGTTCAGAGATCACCTATTTTGGGGAGAAGAGGGAGAGTTCTGTTACCAAAGACCTGCTCTTGTTGGAGCCATTGGGATGGTTGCCTGAGAAAGGAGTGACTACGGTGTGGTCTGGAGGGCGCTGTGAGCAGGTGGGTCTAACCTCCTTGGTAGGACTTGGCCTGGCTCGGACCTGCCTAGGGAACACCAGCTCTTGCCTGGCTTTCCCCAGCTGATGACTTGAGCTCTTGGGGGAGCCAAGACCAAGAGAGGGTGGTGGCAGAGCTGGTGGCTGTAGACATGCGAACCCAACACCCAACTCATAAACTTGCCAGCAGCCACATCTGGGTACCCAATGCCCAGGGCAGAAACCCAGAGGCCAGAGCAGCCCAGGTCACCAGGGACAGACAAGGACAGGGTTACAGGGCTCTTCCTCACTGTCCTGCTCTTCCCTTCTGACTGATCTTGTTCTCTCAACACCCAGCTCTCGCCTGATGACACCTGTGTGTGAGCACTTCGTGGCAAACATGCCTACCATGACAGTCCATATTTTGTGTAGGTGCTGAGTATGCCTCAGCTCCCACCCCCATGGCCACTCTGTAAGGACAATGCCAATGATCCTCACTTTGCAAACAAGGAAAACAGAGGTTTAGAAAGGAGGGAATGGAGGAAGGTAAGGTCAGGAATCATATACTTATAGTGATATCAATGGCCATGTTATTTATTTGTTGTTATTTATTATTATTATTGAGTCAGGTGTCTCTCTCTGATGCCCAGGCTAGAGTACAGTGGCATGATCACAGTTCACCACAGCTTCAACCTCTGGGGCTCAGGAGATCCTTCAGCCTCAGCCTTCTGCGTAGCTGGGATTATAAGCGTGTGCCACCACCTGGCTAATTTTTATGATTTTTTTGTAGTGACGATGTCTCACTATGTTGCCCAGGCTGGTCTCGAACTCCAGGCCTCAAGCTATCCTCCTGTCTTGGCCTCTCTCATTTGTGCTGGTATTATCGGTGTAAGCCACCAAACCTGGCCCATGGACATTTGATATAGAAGAACTATGGCATGTTGACCACAGAATCAGAGAATCTTAGAATCATGAAATCCAGAAGCCCTGAGCTCATGGGTTGTCAATATAACCCACACTGTCACCCCCATCTGTCCACTACCCCACAGACAGAATGTCTGTCTCATGCCCATCTCCCAGCTGTTCCGGTCTCTTCTCTCACCTGAGTTCTGGCCTGCCCTCTCGTCTCTCTTCTTTTCTTGCACACGGCAGCCAGAGGCATCTTTCCAAACTCCTAAGCAGACTGTGTCACTCTGCCCCTTAAAAGTTTTTGCTGGCTCCAGTTCGCCCCAGGATAAAGTTCAAACTCCTTGACATGGTTTGCTAGGTCCTCTGTCATCGTGCCACAGTCTCTCACCACCCTGCCCCTCTTCTGCCTCACCCTCCAACTCTACAACTCATCCTGAGCTTGTTCTAGGTCACCAGATGTGCTGGGTGCTCTCTCTTTCCCCAACCCCTGGACTTTTGCATTTGCTGTTTGCTCTGCCTGGAGCACAGTCTATACCAGCACCCCCTTCTCTAGTTGAAGTGCCCTCTCTACCTGTTTTCTCTGGGTACAGTTTCTGCTCATATCCCTCCACTAGTCTGAGTTAGTGCTTATTCCCTCCCCGCACACCTGCCCCAACTTCTGTGCTTACCCGAGTGACAGAGCCCATGGTGCATCGTGTGTGTACCCGCGTGCTTGCTTGTGTCCCCATCAGCTCATGAGCCACAGGAGGGCAGACACAGGGGCTGTCTTTCCCCTTCTGAATCCCTAGCTCCCAGCCCTGTGCCCGGCAGAGTGAGTTGCTGGGCAACGACATGCTGATTAATGACTCATAAGATGTTAGAGTTACAGAAACACAATGAAACTGAAGCCTGAAAATCTCAGAATCATGTTATCACAGACTTAGAGAGTGTTTGATCCACAGAAACTGAGAATCCCAGAAGCTTAGGATCTCAAGACTGGAAGAATTCTTGTATACGCTTCTTGTCCAAGAACTACAAGTGGATTAGGAAGGCCTTCATTGTGCCCTTCTACAATATTTAATTTATATGTTTACATTTATTTATATAAATGCATTTGTGTCTTTTCAAATATTTATTTTTAATGCGTCCTATAATATTTAGTGAGCACCTAATTTATCAACCAATACTCATTGAACATATCCTATGTACCAAATGCTGTGCTAGGCAACTACGTTAGTTATCTGTGGCTGCATAACTAACTGCCCCCATTTTAAAACAACAAACATGTATGTCCTCACAGTTCTTATGTGGTAGGACTTCAGAATGGCTCAGCTGGGTGGTTCTGGATTAGATCTCTCATGAAGTTACAAATTGTCAGCTGGAACCATGGTCACCTGAAGGCTTGACTGGGGCTGAAGAATCCTCTTCCAATTTGGCTCATTCCCATGGCTGGCAGTTGGCAGGAGATCTCAGCTCCTCTCCTTGTGGATCTCAGTGCAGGATTGCTTGAGCATCCTTACAACATGGCTGCTGGCTTCCCCCAATCAAGTGCTTCAAAACGGCAAGATGGAAGCCACAGTGCCTTTTATGATCTAGCCTCAAAAATCACACTCCCTATTCAGTTTGGGAGGAGACTACACAATGATAAGAATGCCAGGAAATGGGGATCACCGGAGGCTGTCTTGATGGCTGGTTATCACAGCAGCATTGATCAAGACTGACAGAGTCTCTGCTCTCATGGAGTTAACAGTCTAGGGAAGGAAGGGTAGCGCAAGACAATAAAACAAGACAACGAGTTGAGTAGAGGTTGGAAAACTACAGTCACAGGCCAAATCCAGCCTGCTGCCTGCTTTTATAAATAAAGTTTGATTGGAACACAGCCATGCCCATTCACCTGCATAGTGTTTATGAATACCTTCATGCTGTAATGGCAGACTTAGGTAGTTGCAATAGAGACTGTATGGCCTCATATAATCAGCTAAGTTGATCAGAGGCCTCTCAAAGAGGCGACATTTGAGCAGAGACCTGAATGGTTAGAAAGAAGTGGTTATGGGAAGAGCTGAGGAAAGAATGCTCCAGACAGAAGGAACATCAGCTGTAGTGTGTTGAGAACAGAAAGGACACACGGGGGCTGAGACAGAGTGACCATGGGGGGATGATCTTGGGACGGTGATCAGGAACCAGGTTATGTGGGAACTTGGGGCCTGGGTGAGGCATTTGAATTTGTTCCAAGAATGATGGGAAACCATTGGAGGGCTTTAAACAGGGAAAGGTAGGATCTGATGGGGATGGGAGAGACATCCCCCTGGTGTAGTTGGCCCCATCCTCTGAGCAAGATGGTGCCTCTGCGAAGTGCAGCTGTCCCAGAACGTGCTGGAGTTGACAAGACCCTGACTTACCTTTGGCACCATTCCTTAACTACATGTTTAGGACTTAGCAATCCCTCTGACCAGGAAGTTCATCCTCCCTCCCTCTTTCCCTCTTTCTTTTTCTCTAGGGAAAGGAAGTCCTTCCCTTTCTTGCTTGCTTTCTTCCTCCCTCTTTCCTTCTCTCCTTCCCTCCCTCACTCTCTCCTTTTCTCTTTCTCTCTCTAAGTCTGCTTGCTCGGGAAAGGAAGTCTCTCTCTCTCTCTCTCTCTTCTCTGAGTCTATTTGCCAGGGAAAGAAAGTTCCTCTCTTTCTTCCTTCCTCCCTCCCTCCCTTCTTCCCTCCCTCTCTCTTCCTCTTTCTCTTAGTCTGTTTGCTAGGGTAAGGAAGTCCTTCCCTCCCTCCCTCTTCTCTACCCCATTTCTTTTTCTCTGAGTCCCTGTGCTAGGTAAAGGAAGTTCTTTTCCTTTGAACCCACCTTGAGTCCCTTGCTCTCCCTTCCCAGCCAGCCTCTTCTGTATCTCAATCTGTGAAGTTGGAAGGAGCTTGGATTTTGAGCCCTGGATTCCAGACCTGCCCTGTCACTGACTCTCGTCTGTGACTTGAGTGAGAGTCAGGCAACCTCTCTGGGTCTCAGTTTCCCTGTCCGTAAAATGAGGGGAGAGTCCAACCCACTTGGCCTCAGGTCTGATGCACAGAGATATAGGAAACACAGGAAGGGGACGTGGCAGCAGGGGCTGGGGTGGACTTGGCCAGGGTTGCTGATGTGGGCAGTGGAAAATCGGTGGTTGGTGTGCTGGGGAGAATGCTTCCTGTGAACCCTTTCCTGCTTGAATTTTTAATAACAGGCATCTCCCTCCTTCCCGGAGTCCCTTGGGATGGCACAGATGTAGTTGTCAGCTGGGGCAAGACCTTCGAGGGAGAGAGGACTCGGAGGCTGATCCACATCCACGTCAGTCTAGGTGATTGGAAAGAGCACAGCATCTGTTGTCAGACAGAGCCCTGGACCCATCACTTATTTGTCCTGTGCCCTCTGTATCCTCAGTTTTCTCATCTGCGAAATGGGGCAACCTAACCTAAGGTGCTTCAATTGTAAGTGGCAGTAGCATTTTATATACCAGTTAGAAAGCACACTGCCAATTAAATTTTGACATAATACCTTCTTATCATTTAGAATCTTTATGTTCTCATTTTACATATATTTTAATTTTCTTAATTGTAGAGACAGGATCTTACTTTGCTGCCCAGGCTAGTCTTGAACTCCTGGCCTCAAGCCATCCTCTTGCCTCCACCTTCCAAGATGCTGGGATTATAGTCATGAACTACCATATCCAGAATTTTTATTTTATATTTATTAAAAGGCTCTTTGAGACTTAGACATGGTTTTGAAAAATCATATATCACTCCTGTGCATACACAGAAAGGAAACTATGGGTGAGGTAGATTAGATAAGGAATTCCCCAAACTCCTCCACAGTCAGCATTCAGCTCTTGGAGATTTCTTTTCCACCCAGAATTTGCATGGTCCATATTTCTTCAGGCAACGTTGTCCTCCATGCCATGAAAGGCTTTGATCACACAGTGTTTCTTGAAAGAACTCTCCACTGATGTCTCTGGGATTTTCTCCACCCACTGATTCCTCTTCTGCTAGATTTGACCCTGTTGCCTTCTTGGTCTTATGAGAAGGTGTCAACGGAAGGGTTCAGGAAACAGCCGGGATTCATGTCCCTTCCTGGAATGGTCTACAGAGCGGGTGCAGTTGTCGGATCAGACCACCGGAAGTCGTGACCAGAACCCACTAGGTCATGGTCAAAACCTGATCCACCAACTGCCATTGTGGAATGCCATTGATTTAAAGACACATCCTAATTTCAGAGATATAATGTGAAAAGTGGCACATCATAGAATTTTTAAAAATATCGCAGCAACTGCTGCCTCTCAGGGTTTATGTAGGGATGAAGTGAGGTAAACCCACGTTGGGCTCTGATCACAGGCCCCAAAGCGCCCGGCTCAGCAGGGGCCACTCCCTTGGCATTGCTCAACTGTCCCAGACTCCTCTTGACCCAGGCATCACCCTCCCTCACCAGGTTGGCTTGGGTTTATGGCGACAATTGCTGCCCCTGCCAGACGTGATCTCAAAGCCATAAAGGCTTTTACAGTTTCACTCCCCGCCAAGATAAGCCTGGGGAGCCCTTCCCAAGGCCGGGGAGCAATCGTAGAGCCATGGGAGAGGGGCTGGGCATTGCACAAGTTTTATGACCCTGACTTCTCTAAAAATACCACGTTCTCAGATCCTCAGCGCAAATGTGCTGACGAAAACTCGGCACCTGGAACATGGTGATATTCATTCAATCACTCACTCACTCACTCACTCACTCACTCACTCAACAAACAGGGAAGAGTGGGCAGCCACACCAGCATGGATGTTCTCACTTTGCCTCTGTTACAGTGTACATGGACCCAGGGCAAGTCATTTTCCCTCACCTGTACAGCAAGGACAGTTCATTTCACCTGCCCACAGCCTTGCCAGGTGACTAGATATGACAACAAGCATGCCAGTACACCCAGCACGTAGTAGGTCTGCAACACAATTACTTGAAACCCTTTCATTCACTGTCTATACTTATCTTGTTTTTAAATTTAAAAAAATTTTTTATTTTAAAGATGTGGGGTATAATCCAAGGGTTAGGTATGTAAGTGGTCATCGTACAGGTGAAGTTTGAGCCTCTGATTGGTCCTTACTTCACCTGGATTGGGATCAGGTACACTTGTTAATGCTATGCACCCTTTACCCCCTGGCAGTGACCCACTGTCTCCAATTCCTTTCTTGTAGTATTATGATAAATGTTCTGGGCCCACTTATGAGTGAGAACATGTGGTACTCAGTTCTTTGTTTCTATGATAGCTCACTGAGTATGATAGACTCTAAATCCATCCAAGTTGCTGCGAAGTCCTTCTTTGTGGCTGCGTAATATTCCATCAGTCTACATTCATCTTATTTGAACTTTTCTTGCTCTTTTTCCTCTCTCCAGCCTCGGTGATGGTGTGTTTAGGAGTAAAGTCCTCACCTACCATCTGTTTGTGTCTACACTCCCTCTTTATTTATTTAGAGTCAGGGTCTCACTCTGTCACCCAGGCTGGAGTGCGGTGGCACAATCACAGATCACTATAGTCTCGAACTACTGGGCTAAGGGAATCCTCTTGCCTCAATCTCCTGAGTAGCTGGGACTATGGGTGTACACCATCACGCCTGGCTATTTTAAAAATTGTTTATAGAGATGGGGGTCTTCCTATGTTGCTTAGGCTGGTTTTGAGCCCCTGAACACAAATGTTGACCTCCCAAATCCTTTGGCTCTTAATAGTCAACTGCTTCTTATTTTTCCCTTTCCATGCAAAAAAGTGGAGGTCTCGGGAAGGAAGTTCCCTGTGGTTTTGCTTTTCCATGATCCCGAGGTGCCTCAGCACAGGGCTTTGCCCAGTGACATTTGTCACATGGTGAACTTTCCACCATTCACACTCCTGCACCCACTACACAGTGACAGAGTGATCGGTGTCCTCCTCAAGCCTCTCACAATGGCTCCTCCTCCCAACTCCATGTTTGCCAATGTCACATTGATAACTTGGAATTGGCCACATGGGAGCATTCACACCATGAGGAGTGACAGACCATACACATCCCTTACAGTGGCCCCTGGAGAGAGGCAGCAGGCACTGGATCAGCTGTCACACCAGCTCTGGAGCCTGGGCAAGTCCCTTCCTCCTTCTGAGACCGTTTCCTCATTTGCAAAGCAGAACAACGAGAATGACTGTCTCAGGGTTTTGTTGGGACTGAGTTATGTCCAGTAATGTTTGACAAACAGGAAGAGCCAATGCATGTTGTCCTTGGCACCATGGTTTTCAGCTCCGCCATCATCAAGCAGCTGCATGGGATCCTGTGAGTCAGGCCACTTAGATCGCGTCCCGGCATTTACATAGGACACGCCGATTCGAGAAATGTGGATCAAAGGCGAGCTGAGTTCCACCAATGAGGAGGAAGGGCGCGCTCACCAATTTGGGACGACGGGTCCCTCACACTGTGTGGAACTTCCTTTGGTATCCTTCAGTCCAGTCTTCAAGCAGCCTGTCACCCGGGTCCCATCTACTCTGGGTCCCCACTCTGAGCACTGAGGCTCCATTTGGGGTGATACCTTCTAGTAGCATGGCTTGGGGAAACAACCTTCGGAGCGGGGCTGAAAAGAGGCATCTTCTTAAAAGTCCCAATGCTCAATCAGGCCACCTGGGTTGGTGGAGGAAGCCTGGGCTCAAGCCCCGGCTCAAGGGCTCTCTCGCTGTGTGGCTTTGGACATGTTTCTTCCCCCTTCTGGACCTGTTTCATCATCTCTGAAATTGGGATTTTGCTGTTTGTCACCTGAGCTGGTGTTCAGCAGCTGAAATTGAAACCAAGCCTGACGTTCTGGCTGCCTACTCTGAGATTTGAGATTAACTGGGGCAAAGGGCTGATGAGCTGGAGGAACCAGAGGACTTTATGGCGGCCCAGGGTTTATGGTTTTGATATGGATTTATTAAGCACAATTTAGGACTGACATAGTCTCCCCTAGCCCCCCCCTCACGTCCCTGCTGGTGGCAGGATGGACAAGGCCTCCCGGTGGAACATTATTGGAAATATTTCCTGGTGCTGACAGGGGAGGGAGAGGACATGGAAGGTGGGAGTGGCCCCAGGAATCAGGCAGGCAGCTGATGGGTGCTCTGAAGGCCAGAGGACTTAATGGTCAGCTTCTCACTAGAAAGGGGCTCGTGCGGAGCTCGCTTAGACACCTCACTGACGGTCGCCCCTTGAGGAGACATCATTCCCATTGTACAGAGGAGTCTCGGAGAGGTGGAGTGACACACCCAAGTTACATGGGTCACCAAGACACATGACTCCTAGACTAGAACTGTTGTCCCCTCCCTTTGGGAAGAGCTGAAAGGGTCACCCTGCTGGCATCCCTGAGTGTCACCATACCTAGGTATCCCTCAGTCCAGCCATCACCGAATGCTATGTTGTGCTGGTGAATGTTACTAACTGACTCTCCGGGGAAAAATGCCCTGAGTATATGGCTTGCCAGTCCTTGTGGTATAAGTGCTCCTGCTGTAGCCAATTTCATGCTATTGACATGAGATCAGCAAACACAGAGCTGCGAAGAGAAACTAACAGTCAACTCTCACAAGCTAGCTCCAGCATGACCCTATGTGAATGTGAGGCTGTGGTCTGTGGTGGCCAGGACACAAGGCTATCTACTCAGGTCAGCAAGGGAGAGGACCCATGTGGCTACAGATCTGGTGGAGATTCTCAAAAGCATCCACTGATTTTTATTGTTTCTTAAAAACAACACTTTCTTCTATGAAATATCCCAATGGCTACATCTCCCATTGCTGCCAAGCTGAGGTGACCCAGAAAAGAGCTCCATCTTGGACCCTGAGGTTAGATTACCCTCTTGTCATTCTTCCAGATCCTTCCATCACTCTCTCCTTCATCTCTCCCTCCTAGAAAAGGACCAAGAATGGGCATTACAAGTCCTCCACCAAGACACCCCATTCTGCAGACAGCTCTAAGGAGTCCCTCCATATACTGAGTATTGGAGTCAAGAGACCAGCGTTAGATGCCCACCACTGCCTCTCAGGGAAAGCCAAGTCCTGAGCCTGTCTCTTCAGTTATAAAGTGGGATTAGTCATAATGTCCAGCTTGTTTACCTCCTGATGTGAAGACTAAAAAAATAATAATGTATATGAAAGCATTTGAGAACAGCCTGGGCAACTTGGCGAGACATCATCTCTACAATACATCAAAAAAAATTAGCCGGGTGTGATATCGCGTGCCTGTAGTTCTGGCTACCTGGAAGCCTGAGGCAGAAGGATCACTGAGCCCAGCAGGTCAATGCTGGGGTGGCTGTGAGCACTCCACTGCACACCAGCCTGGGCGACAGAGTGAAACTCCAACTCAAAAGAAAGGAAGGAAGGAAGAGAAGGAGTGAGGGAGGGGGGGAGAGAGAGAGAGAGAGAAAGGAAGGAAAGAAGGAAGGAAGGAAGAAAGGAAAGAAAGAAATTGGTATGCTGTAAAGAACTATAAGACTACCCCCATTCTCATTTCTAACATCTGAAAGAGAGAAAAGACATGCATCCAAGGACTTAGAAAACATATGCGCCATTTATTTTGTTTTATAAACTATTGTTAAAACACACAAGAGTAAGAAATATTTTTTTGCTTCTTTGGCCCATCGGGCGGCAGTGACAGGGGCTCAGGGGTCAGCGCAGGACCTGATGACATTCACACCCCCGGGAAGCTGTGGATCAGTCTGGAGGGACTCAGCCCACTTCCAGAATTGCTTGATGTGAATTTCATGATTGATCTTAATCGGGGCAGATCACAGAAGAATTTGGTGAAAGTAATTAACTTGGTTGTTATGAGAAATAGAAGAGTATCTGTTTTTGACCCCCTTCTCTCATCTATCCACTCTCAGGAGAGCCGTGTGGATTCTAGAAGCTCCTTAGAGCTGTCTGCAGAATGGGGTGTCTTGGTGGAGGAATTGTAGTGCCCATTCTTGGCCCTTTTCTAGTCCATCTGATTTTATGTTTTAGGACCACTACACAGGCAGCTTAGAGTCAGAAAAGTCAACTTTGTTGTATGTTTCCCATGTGGCAATAATCTCAAAGTGGAACAGATCTCTCCTCCAGAAAGAGTGGACTGGTGCAGAGGACTGACTCCTGCCCCAGAAGACTGCTGCCATTCAAGGCCACTTTACTCCATTCTACTCTGTGGGACGTTTTCATCTTAACTTTGCTCCCATGACGGGGGCTTGAGCAACACTGGGGGGCAGAGGAACCGAGTGGGAATGACTGCAATGGCCAGAATGATTCCAGCTTCCCTACCTGGCTGCAGTCCAGTCTGAGCCATCTGGCAGGATTTCTGGCGCACTGGAGTGGGGGTGTGGAGGAAGGCTTGGGAGCTCTGAGCAGGGGGGTAGTCTCTCCTGGGTCCACAGGGACTTGGCTTGGTGGCCTGGGAAGGCAATCCTGACAACCTCGGGATGTAGAGATTTCTATCTGGCGTACAGTGCCAATACTTCTCCATGCCTCTTTTGCAAAAAGGAACTATCACTAATGGTGAAGTTTCTGGGCACTGGGGCGTTGTCCCCTCCCCTCAGAAGGGTCAGTCTTGGGTGGAGGGTAAGTAGTCAGTCTAACAGTTCTCTCTCCTACCTCATCACACCTCCAGCCCTGGGACATGTCCCTTTAGACATGTCCCTTTTAGTCCCATTGTCTCCGTGGCATTTTCTAGAATGTCCCCAAAGTCACTAAGATTCTGCCTGGATGAGATGCTACCTGCTCCATCCTGGGGTTAAATGTGTCCAGAACACACCCATGAGTGATGATCCTCAGAGCAGGCCTCAAACCCAGGCCTTCATAGCCTTCCCCCGTTGCCCCAACCCCTTCTCCCCAACCCCCACCCTTCAAACAGTCCCACCCTTAGGTTGCTGGGCCAGATTGACCTGATTCCCAGGAACCATACTCCTGCCACCCTTCCCCCAGACTTGGGGAATGAAGAGAGAAAAGGGATCAAGAGTCATGAATTCTCCTTAATATTTATCCACAAACAGGATTCTGGACCCCAGGTGGATTTTAGTGCAGCCTCAGGCCAATCTTGGTCCTGGGAGTGGGCAGGACCCAGGGAAGAACGGGTCTTTGAAGGGGTGGGAAGTTCATTAACTCCATCTCAGTGAGGACAGAGGGACCCTTTCAGAGAAGATGTTCAGCCACTGTGGTTAAGAGTTCCTGTTCTGCCAGGCACGGTGGCTCACACCTGTAATTCTAGCACTTTGGGAGGTAGAGGTGAGAGGACTGCCTGAGTCCAGGGGTTCGAAATCAGCCTGGGCAACTTAGCAAGACCTCATCTCTACAATAAACTGAAAAATTAGCCGGGCATGGTGGCGTGCACCTGTAGTCACAGCTACTTGGAAGGCTGAGGCAGAAGGATTGCCTGAGCCCAGCAGGTCAAGGCTATAAAAAGCACCTGTTCTGATCCAGGGAGACCTGGGTTTAAGTCCTGACTCACCACTTACTAGCTGTGAGAGTTTCAGAAAAACAATCACTCCATCTGTAAGAGCTCAGCATCATCACCTGTAACAATCTCTAGGTAACAGGGAGGTTGACTGAGATGATGCCTGCTGAGTGCCTTAAGACAGTGCCTGGGCATAAGGAAGCACTTGAGACAGGCCCTGGGGATCACTCCTCCGCCATGTCAATCTGTTCTTGGGGTTCACCTATCCTCTCCTCTCCACCTGCTAGCCTTATCACATGACATCATCTGCCCCATCCTACCTCCCTGCTCCCAGCCGTCCAACCCTGCAGGCCTGCTGTTTCCATCTTCTGGAAGCCCAGCTCACCACAGTCCCTCCCCCGCTGCTAAGGGCCTCCGTCTTGCATTCCAGGCCCCATGCTCTCTGGCAGAGCCTCTCTCTCTCTCTCATTGTCTCTCTCCCATACCCTTCTTTCCTCCGGGCTCTGGCCCAAGCTGCTCTTTGCGATGTCCTGTGTCACCTGTTCTACCAGCTGAAGTCTACCCTTCCTCAAAGGCCTAGTAAGTGGTCCTTCTCTTTCCAGATGTTTCTCTGACCACTCCTGCCTCCCGCAAGTTCCTGCTACAGTTGTCAACCCTGACTCGTTCGCTCATGTTGAAAGCCTATAGGGATCATCACTGGAAATACACACCCAGGTCCCTGAAAAAGGGGTGTGCGGTGGGGCTGGAGTGAACAGGGCATCTTCCTTCACCATAGGCCCCTACACTCTGCCTAGCTCCAGTCACTCTTACATGATGTTCTGGGAATAACAAGGAGAATTGTTCCTCGGCCTCTAAGAGGTGGCTTTGGAGAAGACAGGATGGCCAAGGAAGGTGACAGCAGAGAGAGAGAGGGGTGTTTGAGGTGGGGAAAGCAAGAGAGAGAGAAGTGAGATGCCGCAATCTGGCCCAGCCTCATGGGGCTTTGCATCTGAACACCATGACCCAGACCAGGAGAGAAGAAGCACCAGTCTCAGGGAGAAGGGAGCTAAGTTTAGCAAGGCCCCATGTCATCTCCTGACAGCTGTTCTTTGGGGGTGAAGAAGGTGGGGTTAGATATGGATGAAGGTGAAGGCAGTGGCTTCAACATGAGAAAAGTTGTCCCAGGCAGCAGAGGGCTTTCCAGCTGCAGTCTCCCCAAGTCAAAGCCAGTCATCCAGAGCAGAGTGTCAAGCATGGCAGTGGGATGTGGCCCTCAGGGCAAGTTCTTGGGCCCTTTGCTCTTCCATTACTACTCCAGGACTGGCCCTGGTGTCACGCCTTCCTTTATTGTGGTCAGGTGATCACCAGGTGCTCTCTGAGGGGGCTGCGGGGAGTCAGCAGAACTCCCGACCCCCAGCAGCTTGCTAGATGACTTCCTGCTTGGTGATGGTTGGCTGGGGAATGGCGGAAGGTGGTTTGACGATTGTGGTGATGGCTCCTGGCAGGAGCTTGTAGGGCTCAGACCCTGAGCCACCTGGTGGTGAAGGCTGTGGGGTCTCAGGAGTGGCTGGAAGGACAAACAGACAGACAGGGCTACTCAAAATTCTAGCCTTTGGGGGAGTAAATTAAGAGCCCTGGGAAAGTTCCTCCCTGCCCCCAAGATTTAGTCCCTCTTCTATAAAATAAGATAATTAAATCAGATAATACTTAAGATCTCTTCTTAAACATTCTATGAGTTCCAGATCATAACATCTAAGTTCTATGGAGTCTAGAAGGCCCATCTTCCAACTTCTCCATTTGATATGGAGACTTGGGCTGCTTCTTCCAAACCGGTTCCCAGGTCTGACTGTCCCCAAGGGTAATGGGATGAGTGACAGGGAGAAGAAGCAACAGTTGATGAGATCCAGAGTTAATTGGCTCAAAAAACATCATAACTTGACTATTTAGAAGGCAAGTAACAGAAACAAATGGGCCCCAACCTCATCACAGGTTTGGAGAGCAACTTTGGCCTAATTGGTCAACTTTATTCAGTGGACAACTTTCCCAAAGAACAATCTCAATGAAATGCCAACTCACCTCAGTGGACCACCCCATCCCATTGATAATCTTATTCTTTGAAGAACTTTACCCAATGACAAACTCACACTTTGGAGACTTCAGACAATGGTCTAGCCTAGTGGCCATCCTTACCCAATGGATAGTCTCATCCAATTGTCTAAGGGATAGCCTTACCCAATTGGGCATCAACGAACACTTGTAATTAGTGGACAATGTCACCTCATGGGATTCTCACCCAAAAGACGTCCTCATTCCATTGGTAGCCTCATCTAGTGCATTGCCTCATCCCCAGGAAAGCTTCGTTCAGTCAGGCTGTCAATCACCTTACTGAGTCAATAGCCTTAACAAATGGACAACTTCACCCCCCCATCCCCTACCCTGAAGCATAGAAAACCGTTGTATCTCAGTTCTACCTTCTAGACTCCACCCTCTCCCGCCTCCTCTTTTAGACCCCCATCCTCACCCCTTGCAAGATAGAGACCAGGTTGCCCACCTGCCTGCCCCCTGGGCCGGGGCCACTCACACATCTGTCCATTGCTGAGGTGAGTGGGCATCGTGTTGGCAACAATGACGTTGGTGCCCATGTGTTCCTGCATCAGGTGAGGGTGCAGGGGGTGGTGGGCATGGGGCGCATCACTGGAGGACCCTACAGGGAGAGAGAAAGTTGATCAGGTGGAGAGTCTGGGATAAGGATCACAGGCCTTGGCATACCATCTTCCTCAGGCATGGCCAATCAACCTGCCCATCCAACATTGGCAGTGCCTGTTGGGTACCTGTTCCTGGGTTAGTAAATGAAGGCTTACCATTCCTATCCATAGGCTTCAGGGGGTGTTGAGAGGACCCAACAAACCAAGAGAACAAAAGTGGTTTGAAAGAAACAAGGTACACATAAAGGAGTTTCGAGATCATTGACATATTATGACGAGTCATGTATTGGTTGCATAGTAATATTAATGGATTAATAAGTGACTCTCAAATCTCCTTGGCATGCAAGTCCTTCAATCATCTGGTCCCACCTTACCCTTCAGCCTCGCCCCCACATTTCTGCTTCAGCCAAGCTGACCCACTTATAGCATCCAGGTGTCCCCTGCGTTTTCCTGTCTCAATGCTTTCACTCCGCTGCTGCCATCAGAGGTGGCTTCTCCATCCCTCATGTCCAAAAGTTCAAATCTCAGCTTGTATAGTCTCTCCTTTTGGAAGCCTCTCTTGATTCTCGTTACTCTTCTTCCTCACCTTCCTCTCAATTCCCATGGTAACTTATCTGTAACCCAACTTTTGAAAACAGCCACTTGTTCTGTCTACGAGCCTTACACTTCCAGGTATATTTTTCTTCTTTCTTTAAGGGTCTAGCAAAGTGTCTGGCACACAGTAACTGCTTCAAAAAACGTGTCAGGGAGTGAGCATACCATAGAGAGTATGGTCTAGTAACAGGCCAGTGTTGCTGACAATGATGGAATTTTTAAGGCTCGTAAGAGAACTCTAAAGTACATCTGTTTCAAAGAAAACTAACAATTCTTGAGAACTACCATGCACCAGGTACTGTTACAGTTTGACAGTGCTTTCCATGTTTTACGTAAATAAACTCTCACAGCAATCCTACAGGGTGGATGCTGTTATTAGGCCATTCTACAGATGAGATGATCATAGGGCCCTGAAAAATCTTCCCCAATTTATCAGGCAACAGATCACAAGCTCCTGATGCTGATCTCAATGATACTTGATTCACCATAGCCTCATATTCACAAGGTCAAAATGAGAATGAAATGAGCAACCATGTGACAGTAATCCCCAACTGGGGTTGATTTGGACATCAGGAGACATGCTACAATACCTGAAGAGGTTTTTGGCTGTCACCACTGGAGAAGTGCTACTGGCATCTCATAGGTAGAGGCCAAAGATGCAGCTCAACAATGCACAGGATAGCCTAACACAACAAAGAATTATCCAGTCCCGAATATCAATAGTACCGAGCCTAAGAAACCTTGCCCTAGGCCACATCAGCACATTTACTCTATCGCCTCCCAAACTTCCAGTTCAAGCATCCTCACTTGATTTCACCTCCTGCCCTTCCAGCTCTCTTAACCTAGTATAATCACTGTGAAAATTCTTCAGCCCAACTAAGCCTGTCGATTCACTGACCCCCACTCTTCATTCTGTATCACGCCACCTTTATTTCTCTTTGGGTGCAGCAAGATTCCGCGGTCTGTCATTCTAGCCACTCCCTTGCAGTCACCCTCAACTTCCTCGTCCTCCCCTTCATAGTCAAACACATTCAAAGTGTTGTCCACTCTTATCTCTACTTCTTCACTCTCGCACTCACTTTCTCTGGAACACTCTCCAATCTGGTTTCCATTCCCCCAGCTCTGACCCTGCTCACGACACAGCTGCCAAGGGCCACCACATGCCCATCCAATGGACACCTCCTTCTCTCTTCCCCTCCTCCTTTCACCTCTCCTTCCTCTCTCTTTCTCTCTCTGTAGAGTTTAACCCTATTAAGTGCTCTGTTCTCCTTCAAACATGCTCTTCTCTTGGATTCTGTAATTTTCCTGCTTTTCTCCTACCCCCTTGACTAGCTTCCTCCATCGTCTTCTCTTCCTTTGACTCCACGGAGCTGCCCTTCAACTTGTATTTAAGCAACAGACTCATACATTCAACTGACTCCTTGATAAGCCAGCCTGAATATCTAATAGCCACTCATGTTTAATGCAAGTTCCAAACGGATCTCTGGGGTCACTCCTCTACCACCCCCATACCCAGCCTCGAGCTGTTTTTTTGTCAGTCTTCTCTATCTCAGCAAGTTGCTCCATCATCATTTCTATTGAAAGCAAAGCTGTAGGCTTCATCCTTGATTCTTCCTCTTCCTCTCACTCCCCACATCTGATCAGAAAATCCTGTGGGCTCTTCCTTCAAACAGATGTCAAGTTTATTTCCACAGCCCCATTTACATGGACCCAGCCTCCATTGTCCTTCACATAATTGGAGACAGTGACTTTCACAGGGGTCTCTTGCCTCCACTTTGCCCACCTGAAATTTACTCTCTAACCAACAATCAGAGTGGATCCTTTAAAACATTAATCTGATTTCTTCTCCTTACAGTGGTTGCAATGAGAATAAAACCCAACTTTCTGCCTGTGGCTTACAAAGCTGTATGCTTAGGTTCCTGCTCAATCTCCATCTTCACCTCACGATCTCCCCATCTCACAACCTTGCCCTTCTTTCTCAAACACCCAAACCTCTCCTGCCTCAGGGCTTGAACTAGTGACTTCTGCTTAGGTTGTTCTCCTGGATTTGAAAGCTTCCATTTCCTTTCATCCATCAGGTCTTAGCACAAGAGTCACCACTTCAGAGTCAGAGTCAGAGTCTCCCTCTGCCCATCTGAAGAGGCACCCTTTTCAGCTAAACTCATCATATTACCTGTGTGTTTCAAAATCTGTAGTTGCCTTCTTTATTTCATAGTTGGTTATTATCTGTACCCACGAGCTTTTATATACACACACATGCCCATGTGTGCACATACACACGTGTGTATGCACATGCACACCTGGCCCCCAGGAGGGCAAATATCTTGCTCTTTGCTGATAATAACCACCAGGGCTTAGAACATTGACTCTGAAAGGCTGAGGCAGAAGGATTGCCTGAGCTCAGCAGGTCAAGGCTGCGGTGGCTGTGAGTATGCCACTGCACTCTGGCCTGGGTGACAGAGTGAGACTCTGACTCAAAAAAAAAAAAAAAAAAGAACGGTGACTGGCACATGCGAGTCTCTCACTTCCTGAATAGCTAGACCATTGTTCCTGTCTCTGTTTTTCTCAGGGGGAAACTGAGGCACAGGCAGGTTAAGCAACTGGTCCAAAGCCACACCATGGGGAATTGAGGGTGTGGGAAGGTGCCCTTAGGTCTGCATGAGGCTGGTCTCCCAGGAGTGCCCCACCCACCCTGCCCACGCCTGTTATGGACCTCCCAGCAGCATCTCCTGCAGCAGGTTGTCAATCTTGGCCATGCCGAAGAGCTTGATAAACTGGATCTGCTCGATCATTTGCCAGGTGATGCTCTGCAGGGTGGGCAGCAGCAGCAGCAGCTCGCCGAAGCGGCCGCGGGAGTCGTACTGACGGTCGTTGATATAGTCCTCCAGGCTCACCTGCACCTGGGAGCGCAGGCGCTTGATCTTGCCCGGGTCGCTCAGCCCCTTGGCATCTGCAGGGGTGGGAGGGCAGCAGAGTCAGCTGAGCCTCTGGGGAGTCAGGACCCAGATGTCCGCTGACTCGCAGGGCCCAGATAGGAGGGGCCTAGTGACCCGAGGTCACACAGAGAGTCTTTGGCAGTGCTGGGACAAGGACCGAGGGTCCTCAACCACCAGGGTACGCTAGCACTAATCGTCTCTGCCAAGACTCAAGCAGAAGATTTTGACCACATTTCCTAAGACACTAAACCAGTGGGGAGGGAGAAGGGATAGAGGGCAGGGCTTCGGGAACATGCACAGTAGGCGCCTAGCAACCTGCTCATCTTACACACGGGGAAACTAGGCACAGAGCAAGGAAATGACTTGCCCTGGGTCACACAGCTAGCTGTTGGTAGAGCCATGATGTGAACTTGGGGTGTGGGCTACTGGTGAGGTCCCCCCTCTCCAGACACGCTATTTCTGCTATGTCAGAACAGTCTCTCCCCTTCCCTGGTTCCTGCCTCCTGTCACCTTAGGAACTCAGGTTAGGCGTCTCCTCCTCCAGGAAGTCTTCTCCTTTCTTCTCTCCTAAGTTTGTGTCATAAGTGTCCCTTGTGTGGGTTTCTGAGGCCCCTCCATCACTACTGACCACACAGGATGAACTGTCCTTCCATTAGACTGGGAGCTGTGGGGGCCGACATGGGCCCTATCTTCCATTTTAAGCCCATCACCTAGTACCATGCATAGTCCACATCTATTGAACAGATACTGGATGAGGGGTGGGCAGATGACTGAAAGGATGCATGATGAAATTAAGGGACATATTCTAGATCCTCAGTCTAGAAGAGCACCCAGGAGGTCATCCAACACTTCAGTCTCAACCTTCTGGAGGTAATGCGTCGATTTCCTCTTTGATGGCCAAAGGAAGCATCAGAGAGAGAATCCACCACATTTCCAGGGGCCTGTCTCACTGCACCATGGGGAAGCATTACTTTGTCCCATTGACAAGCATATACTGGGCACCTCCTCCACACCAGGCCCTGGACTAGACTCCTTGCCCTTTCAGGCTGCTGCCTCTGCCTCAGCCTCAGTCATCCTGTACATTTTATGGAGCGAGCCTGTCTGCCTGGCCCTAGGCTGAGCCCTGCCGGGAATGTAGCCTGGGCCTGGAAGGGAATGGAACTAGAAGTCTCTCCCTCTGGCAGAGTAGAGAGTGGCGTGGGGCAAGTAAGAACAGGGCTTGACAGATAGACAGGGTGGGACAGGTAGTCTGAAGCTCAAATCCAAACTCTGCCATTTCCAGGTGGTGTGATCCTGAGCAAGTTCATCAATCTCCCCCTGCCTCAGTTTCCTTATCTGCATAGTAGGGATACTAGCAATTCCTACCTCTCAGGTGCCTTGTTAGCAAGATAATCCATGTCAACTGTTAAAAACAGTGCTTGAGTGAGCATTCAGTAAACAGTGCCCACCTTCCTCTTCATCACTACTGTTACTAGGGGTGGTCTCTGCAGAGAGGGTCCTAGAACCCAAGACAGTGCCTGGCACACAGTAGGGCCTCTCTGACATGGGAGCAGGGAAGGATACAAGTCAGTCTCCAGGGCTGAGTCACCTAGACACTGAGAAATGGAAGCAGACTTTTCAGGGAGAAGTGACTGTAAAGATTCTGCAAAAGTGCAGGTGCCAAGGGTGGTAGACAGAACGGGGAGAAGAGAGCCAGAGCCTAAGGAAAGAGGGGAGGCTTTCTCCTCCCTGGACAATCAGGAGACACTGTCCACAGGATACAGAACAAGAAATAAAGGAATAAAAGCACACAACTTAAAGCTGCGAAGATAACCCACGGAAACACTTAAATAGCAATAAAATACACTGGGAAGATGGGGGTGGGTGGGAATGGTGATGGAAAAGCACAATTCTCAGCCATCCTAGGAGGAAAAACACGATCTAAAATAGATACACCAGGAAAAATAAGGCTTTGCATTTTATTAGAACTGGCGAGGTCACATCTAGAAGAAGCAGTTAAAAGGATCAGAGAGTCTTCTGGGGAGCAGCCTTCGGGCTGGAAACATGGGCTGGGAGGGGGAGAACTATTTGCATTTTAAGTAGTAGAGATATTATTTAGATAATTTTTTTTTTTTTTTGAATCAGAGTCTCACTCTGTTGCCCAGGCTGGAGTTCAGAAGGAGCATGTTCATGGCCATTGCAGCCTTGACCTGCTGGGCTCAGGTGATCCTTCTGCCTCAGTCTTCCAAGTAGCTGGATCCACAGGCGTGTACCACTACACCCAACTAATTTTTTGATTTATTGTAGAGATGAGGTCTCGAACCTGTGGGCTCAGGCAATCCTCTCACCTTGGCCTCCCAAAGTGCTAGGATTATAGGTGTGAGCCACCACACCCAGCCTATTTTGATAACATTGTTTGAGGAAAGAAGCAAAGATGAAAGAAAAGGAAAATAGGAGGTAAGGGGAAAGAAGGAAGGAAGGAGGAAAGTAAAGAAGGGAAAGAAAACCCCAGACCTTTGGAGTCAGCATGCCCAATCAAGTCATGCTACCCTTAGAGCCTCAGCTTGCTGCATCTGTTCAATGGAGCTGATGGAAACGACCTCGTGAACCACGAGATGAGGTTTGTGAGCTGAGAAATTCGCCAGGGGGTCTGGAGTGTCAGGGAAGGGCAGGAGGGGTGGACAGTACCTGGGTCAAAGAAGATGATGGCCTTGAGGCAGGCGTACTCGTTGTCATCGATCTGCAGCTCCTGGAAGGGCAGCACCAGCTCGTCAAGGATACGCATAGACACCCGGTTCATCTCCGCCAGCTCAGGGCAGTGCCGGGGCACGATGTAGTCATTGCCTGGAGGGGTGGGTAGGAAGGAGGCGGGCAGTCATCTCGGTGACCCCGTCTTCCAGTGCTGGCTTTTCCACTGGCAGTGTAGCTGGGAAGAGGACCTGAAGGGTCCTTTCACAGATGAAGAGGAAAAGGTGCCCGCCCTCACTCGGCTGAGCCTGGAAGCTGGCTTGCTAGGACTTAGCCCAGGCTCCATGGACCGACATAACTCACAAGACTGATATCATTCAGAGACCACTCAGGAGGCACCAAGCATGTAAGTTAAGGAACCTGATTCTGGAACTGGGGCACCCCGTGGAATGACTCTACCACTTATAGCTGGCTATATTTGGGGAAATTACTTAATCTCTCTGAGCCTCAGTTTTCTCATCTATAAAATGGGGTATATAATAGAGCTTCCCTCATAGGGTTGTTGTATTAAAAGAGGTCGTGTTTGTAAAGCAGTTAGCATAGCCCCTGGCATATAATGTGTGCTACGTAAGCACTGAGGACAATAAATATGTCACAAAGGCATAGGTGACATGGGCTGGACCTTGTGCCTTTCCTGACTACCTCTTGCTCCTGCTCCAGAGAGAGCGTCAGGGTGCATGGGGAGTTCCAGGGATAACTCTGGCTGTGCTCTAACCATGACGCTGGGAATTGTATTCCTTGCATCCCACCGAGACCTGAGACCTGGAATCCTCCTCCCACTAGTCTGAGGACAGAGCCACTCCTGACTGGTCTTTTTTGCCCCTGCATGCTACCAGGTACCTCTCCCTTGCCTGGCTGTGTGCCTCACTGGGTGCGCCCCCCGTAGAGCCCGGGCCAGACAGTCAGCCTCCCTCCTCACCTAGGAGCAGCACGTCCTTGAACACCATGGACCGCTTGGTGGCTCCAAGTAGCAGATGCTCACCAGCGTGGGCTCTGAGCAGTGCCACCTGAAAGATAGAAGGGACACTGTTTTCATGTGCACCCTCAGGAAGGCCGCTCCTAGCTAACCCACTGACCCTGTGTGCGTCAGCTTAAAGTTTCCCTCTGCCTCTACTTGCCTGAACTACAAAATGGGCATCATAAAACTGCTGGTTCCTCCCATATCTGAAGAACTAGGAACCTGGAAATGATTCAGCAGAGACCTGGAAGGGGGGAGAACATGCCCCTAAAATTGGGGGAGCTTGCGTTGACTTTGCCCTTGAACTACTGTGTCCTTGGGCAAGTAGCTGCTCCCCTGGGCCTCCTCCATGTGCCTGTGAAACTATAAACAACATGGTGTGTGTGTGTTTTTGAGTTTCAAAAGGGTCTACAACCCCAAAAGTTCTAAAACAATTTCTGGCCTGGCGCAGTGGCTCACGCCTATAACCCTAGCACTTTAGGAGGTAGAGGCGAGAGGATTGCCTGAGCCTGGGGGTTCAAGACCAGCCCGGGCAACTTGGTGAGATCTTGTCTCTACAATAAATCAAGAAAAATTAGCCGGGTGTGGTAGTGCACGTCTGTAGTTCCAGCTACTTGGAAGGCTGAGGTGAAAGGATTGCCTGAGCATAGCAGGTCTTGGCTGTGGTGGCTATGAACACACTACTGCACTCCAGTCTGGGCAACAGAGTGAGACTCTGATTCAATACATTAAATAAAATAATAAATAAATAAATAAATAAGATAAAATAAAACAATTCCTACCCATGGACCAGCTATGGAGAAAGATGAAGGAAGGATGCTTTATAACAATGCATACTCTTAGGTCCTGCTACCAGAGACTGATTCTGCAGGTATGGGGCAGGACTTGGGATCTGCATTAACATACTCCGCTGTTGATTCTGAAGTGCAATTCTGTTAGGGAAATCACTGGTCCGATCCCCATATGTGACATCCCAGGGATGTCCACTTAACAGTGCAAGACCCTGGGATCCTGAGAGAGCATTACAAGGACTTGGATGTGGACGTTGGTTCTCAGGGCTGGTCCTCTCCAAGGCAAAGGTGTGAGCATTGGTCCTTGGTAGGGAATCAGCTTGACAGACCCCTTCTCTGCAGGGGGACAAGGCAAGCCTTTGAAGGCTGGAGTCCTAGTAGGGCCCGCTGACTTGCAGGAGGACATCACCCGCCCTTGCACAAGCCATCGGCTTCAGTGCTTGTATGAGGACCAAAGGATGGGCCGGCAAGAAATAGCAGCAAGCTAGTAGCCTCAAGAGTCTCCCCTTCAAGGCCAGATTAGGGAGTCTGCAGGTTCTATAGCAAGCCCAACGAGAAGGTTAACATGCTTTTGTTTGCTCATTCATTTGATTGCTCACTCTTTCAGTTATCAAATTTTAAATGCCTACCAAATGCCAGATACTTTTTTAGATAATGGGGACACAGTGTTAAGAAAAGAGAGACAAGATCTCTAATCTCAATGAACTAACATTTTATGATGGAGTGGGGTAGAACAGATAATAAAGTTTTTTAAAAAGTACATAGGACAGAGGGAGATAGGACTAAAAAGTGTGAAGGGAGGAAAAAAGGAAGGAAAGAGGGAGAGAAGGAAGGAAGGGAGGGAGGGAGGTCGGGTCAATGGGACAAGAATTTTTTAATTTAAAAAAATTTTTTTTGGTAGAGATAGTCTTGCTATGTTGCCCAGGCTGGTCTCAAACTCTTGGCCTCAAGCAATCCTCCAGCCTTAGCTTCTCAAAGTACTGGAATTACAGATGTGAGCCACCGTGCTCAGTTCAAGAATGGCTACATTAGATGAAGGGGTCAGAGGAGGCCTCCCTAAAAAGGCGAAGTTGTAAATCGTGGAAGATACCCAGCACAGAGTGAGCCTTCAACAAGTATTTGTTTGAAAGAAGGAAGAAAGGAAGGAAGGGGTGATGAATGAACAAGCAAACACCTTTATTTCCTCTTTAGATTCAGCCCCTCCTGGACAGCCACCTGCACCTGCCTGCCCTGTTCCGTTGTGGTTAGAGTCTTGTGAGGATGACAGAGAAGGAGGAAGATGGGCACCAGGCTTGGAGGGGAGCCCATGGCCCTGCTGGGAGGCCGAGGACGCTGGCTACGGGGCACCTGCTTGATGCAGACATGGGGCGGGGCTTCCATCCTTCATCCCAGTGGCTTTCATACTGTGAGGCCGAAGACGGGGCTTCGAAGCCCAGCTCTGAGCTCACTTGCCCTGTGACCTCAGGCAGATGGCTTTCTCTCTAGGCCTCTGTCTCCGTATCCAACCGGACCCGGCCTCCTAGGTCTCCATGGACAGATGTCCAAAACACATCAACAAGCAACATCCTGGGTAATGTTGACAGAATTGGGGTGTGCTTTGGAGGACAGTGCCACTGTGAAGCACCCGTGTGGGGCAAGCCCGGCTCTTGTTACGCCATGGATGGAGAGCCGGGAGCCCTTTGGGTCCCGGGTTCAACCCCCTGACATGGCAGCTGTTCTGGGGGCAGGCAGACGGGTGTGGAGGGGGTTAATGATTGTCCTGTGTTATTGGCCACCCATCACTGCTCTCTGAGAATGCTCTGAGCCCCAGCCAGGGAGGTTTGGGTGGGAAATCGAGGTTAACAATTGTTCAGCTTGGGGGGATCTTGCTGCCCTGCTAAGCCCCTGGGAAGGAACAGGAGGGATTAAACATTAATGCAGACTCTCCAGCGGAGGGGACCAGGGCCAGGGCACAAGGAGCAGGAAGAAGATAGAGCAGACTGTCCAAGATCCCACCCTGTTGACTCTGCTAACCAAAGGGGGACCATGGGAGAGGGTCTCAGTCCAGCCTCTGTGTGAGGCTTCGGATCAGCTGAACCACAGAGTGTCCACCCTGCAATATGAGTAGGTTTTCCAGAAGGATCAGGGAGGGCCAAAGGCATGTGGGAAGTTCTGGTCTCTGCAAGTTAAACAGCTACGAGACTTCTCAGAAGCTCTCAGAGACAGGCATGCACTGTCAGTCGCTTGTGCAAAGGTGTGAAACAGGTAAGCACATGCACTGGGGGCTTCTTCCAAAGCTGGGAAGGTAGCCTGGTCCCACTCCCCTATCCCAGACAGGGAACATTTCTTCAGAGGCCGAGGAGGTGCTCTGGGTGGGAGCCATCCTGTGTAGCATCCCAGAAACTCACCTGTCCTCAGACACTCCCCACCTTTCTTCAGCCCTTTCTTTTCCCCAGGTTATTTTCTGTATTCCAAAGAATGTACTTTGGGAAGTAAGATGCTGACTTAGATCGTCTTCACAAGAAAGTCACCAATGTGTGAGGAGGCCAGCTGTGGCCCAGCCACTCGTTGGCTCTCCAGTCTGTGAGCCTTGTGCTTTTCAGACCGTAAAGTCCTTAGTCCTCCCAACAACACTCTGCCATGGATATTATAATTCCCACTTTACAGATAAGAAAACTGAGGCCCAGAGAGAGGGAGTCATTTGTCCACGCAGAGAACCAGTATTAGAGTCAGAACTTAAGCCCAAATCTCCTGCTTCCTGGCCCTGGGCCCCCTGTCAACAGCCCTCAGGAGCACGACTCAGTGCAGTGATCAGGAGCCTGGACCTCGGAGCTTCACTGCCTGTTCTAATCCCAGCTGTGCTGCATAGGAGCTGTGTGACCATGAGCGAGTTACTCAACCTCTCTGTACCCCAGTTTCCTCAGCTATACAATGGGAATAATACTAGTACCGACCTCATGGGGTCGTTGAAGGATTAAATGAGTTAATATTTGTAAAGTGTTTCCAACAGTTCTGGGCACATGTGTGCACTGTGTGTGTTTTGCTAAATAAAGTCAAACCAGTCCAAGGCTGTATCCCAGGGGGCTGGCAGGATGCTTGCTGCCCAGTGCCCATTCCTTCCCCCCATTCATGCCCACCCTCACCTGGTCATCCAAGGGGAGCTCGCAGAAGGCTGGGATGTACTTGGCCCATTCCACCAGCACCAGCAGCTGCTCCTTCATGGATTCACAAACATCCGCGATGCTGGCGATCTTCTTGGCCCGGATGTCACCGTTGATCCCGGAGACAGGGGAGGTGATCTGCCGGAGAGGGGACAGGAGAATGCTGGGCAAGGCCAGGCCCTTCCGGCACTCCTCGTCTCCTGACAGAGCCGCCTCCCTAGAAAGTTTCTCTATATGTTAGCCTGGTGTGGTGGCATGTGCCTGCAGCCCCAGCTACTTGTGAGGCTGAGACAAGAGGATTACTTGAGCCTGGGAGTTTGAGGCTACAGCGAGCTGTGGTTGTGCCCCTGCACTCCAGCCTGAGAGACAGAGTGAGACCCTGACTCAAAAAAAAAAGGAAAGAAAGTCCTTGTATGGAATAGGGCAGGGAGAAGGGCTGGATGGTGGGTCTCTTCTGGCTCCAAAGGAAGCACAAGGGAAAATGGGTGGAAGGAAGGGCAGGTGTGGGCCTTCGCTGGCTGCCTGTCCCCTGCCTCCCCTTCCGCCAGCTCCTGAGATCCCAAGGAATCTCTCTGCCTTAGAGAAGCAGGCAAAAGTCATCATCCTTCTCTGACAGATGATGCACCCACAGCCCAGAGAGGTGATGCAACTTGCCCAAGATCACACAGCAAGGATGGCCTGGACCCCAGCTTGCCACCTCTGTCCACTGGCCCACCACTGTGCTCTAGGGGCCGAGCTGATCTCAGGTCCTCACTGAGAGCAAAGACTCTGCTTGGCCCAGGAGATGTAGGTAGGGGATGAACCAGAAAGTGCCCTGGAGCACTAGACCTGGGTTTAAGTCTTGCCTTTGCTACTAAACTGGCTGTGTGAAGCTGGACTCGGTGCCCTTCTGTGATCTGAGGCCCCTTCCCTCATTGGCTCCAGGGCCTGGCTGGGGAGGGCAGAGGTGAAGGAGGCGAGCTCCTCTGGTGGGTGCCCTGAAGGGTGGGAAGGCCACCAGTACCTGCTGGGACAGGACCTCCGCCTGCAGGAGCGCGCTGATGGAGGGAAGGCTGCTGTCCTCATAGCTCGACCTCCGCGTGCTGATCCGGTCCCGCTCGTTCTGGACGGCTGTGAGGAGGCCAGGAGAGGTGAGGAGAGGGAACAGGGATGGGGTGGGGGGGTGGGAGAGCCTGTGATGGATGGGGAGTGGACGAGGTGTGAGAGGAGAGAGTTCAGCCCAGGAAGAGAGACAGCAGGGCTGTCCCAGAGCGAAGGAAACACAGGGTGGGAAACAGGAGGGGGCATCCAGAGGACAGAGCCCACGTCAGCCTGTGGGGTGAGGGGAGATGGACTCTAACTAAGCGTGTGGAAGAACTTTCCAAATAGCAGAACTCCCTTAACCCCCAATGCGGTGGGAGGCTGCAGGAGTGATCCTCCTGTCACGAGGGGCATGTAAGACAGTGATGACTTGCCAAGAGCTAAGATAGGTCTTGAGCATGGAGGAGGGAATCTGATAGGCGAAAGACTTCCAAGCTCTGTTCCAGACAATGGTTCCTTTCTTTACAAATGAAAGTGGGTAAAATAAGCAAAACATATTGCTCTGGGTAGCATGGAGATGGCCCAGGGCTTTCTGAGCAAGAGGACCTGGTCCCGCCAGCCTTGCTGGTTTCCTCCATCAGCCAAAGCTGCATGTGCTCCAGACTAGCCTTCTCAGAGTCTGCAAGGCCAAACTGTCTCTCTCCCTTCCTGCTGCAGGGCTCTCCTCTGCACTCAGGGATCCTGGGCCGCGGTCCACCAGGGCCTCATGCCCCACTGCCCACTCCCACCCAGGTCAGTCCTGGCCTAAGACATAAGCTTCCCTTGGAATCCAAGAGGCCTCGCTGTGGAGTGAGGCAGAAGGTGGGAGGATGAGGCTAAAGGAGACCTGAGTTTATGTCTGGAACTTGCCATGCATTCTCTGTGTGCTGGTGGGAATTGCAGCCTCTCTCTGGGCCTCAGTTTCTCCAGTCTTCCAGTCCCATGGCCAGAGCCTGGGCATCTTGCTCTGCCTTCTTGCCCTCACATCCCACGTGCCATGAGTGGCCTGACAAAACAGACCCACTGCTCCCACCCTGCTTGGGGCCCCGCTGTCTCCCTGGACTGGAACAGGCGTCCTCCTGGGCTCCCACTCTGGCCTCATGCCTCTCGTCTGTGCTCTTCTCAGAAGACAGAGGGATCCATTCAAGCACACCCAGGTCATGTCCCCCGCGGCTCAAAACCAGTGTCTCCTGGCCTCAAGTCCTCACGATGGACCTTCCTCTCCTGCCACTCCCAGGCTTCTCTTCAGTCACACCGCTCCCACCAAGCCCCCTCCCTGTGTACACTCTCCCTCTGGGCCTTGGCCGCTGCTGTTCCTGCTGCCTGGAATTCTCTTTCCTGTCTCCGTACAAATATTGCCTCTCCTATCGCCTCTCCGGCCACCCTCCCTGACATGGCCCTCCATGCCCTGCTTTATTTTTCTTCAAGGCCCTTATTGTAGGATTGTTAGTCCCTTGGTTCTCTGCCTCTCTACGAGAAGGAAAGCTTCAGAAAGCCCAAACTTCATCCTTCTTGTTCACCGCTGGAGCCCTGGCAACTGGAAAGAGTCCGGCGTGCAGTAGATGCTCAATAAATACGTGTGGCATGAGTGAAAGAAGGCGTTGGATAGCTGGGCATCGTGGCTCATGCCTGTAATTCCAGCACTTTGGGAGGCTGAGGCAAGAGGATCGCTTGAACTCAGAAGTACAAGACCAGCCTGCGTAATATAGTAAGGCTTCATCTCTACAAAAAAGTTAAAAAATTAGCCAGGTGTGGTGGTGTGTGCCTGCAGCTACTCAAGAGGTTGAGGCAGAAGGATCACCTGAGCCTAGGAGTTCGAGGCTGTGGTAAACTGTGATTATGCTACTGCACTCCAGTCCAGGTGACAGAGGGAGACCACAACTCAAATAATAATAGAAACAGTAATAATAATAATAATAATAATAATAATACAGGCAGTGATAATAGAAGCTCTCTCCTCACAAGCACAAAACATTGGCATCCCAGTGACTCAACTTTCTCTTGGTTTTCACACATTATTAAAATCCAATATTAAAAGTCAAATAGTTTACATAGAGCCTGGGAGTCTGTCAGAGATAATCTCTGGGTTGGGTGGGGTGGCTCACACCTACAGTCCCAGAATTTTGGGAGGCTGAGGCAGGAGGATCACTTGAGGCTAGGAGTTTGAGGCCAGCCTGGGCAACATGGCAAAACCCGTCTCTATTTTTAAAATTATAATTAAAAAAGAAATCTCCTCTCAGACCCACCGCATGGAGGGGTCTGGTGCAGAGCACCGCTCCCCTGTCTGGGCTCGCCCTGCCGGCTCACGCCCCTCCCACGCAGCCGCCTGCCAGCGCCCACACCCACCAGGGCGCCGAGTGGCCGGCGGGCGGAATGAAAGGGCTGCTGTCAGCAGCTGCGAATAGGGCTCCTCAAGGTTAGGCGGGCGTTATCAGTGCCCGGCGCGAGCTCAGTCACGGAATGATGTTTTCCAAATGTTTGCTCAGTATTAGCAGGGTTGGGGACCTAATGTAACTTCTATTGAATATTAACCGGCCCGGGCAGTGGCTGAGAGGAGCTGAGGCTATCTTCCCAGAGAACCCCAGGATGGGGGCCCGGGGGAGCGGAGATTCCGAGGAAGGACCCGTCGGATGGCCTCTGGCCCGTCGGCAACCTCGCCTCCTGCAACCCCTCTGGTCCTGCTTTTTGAACCGGGTTTTGGATGCTAGGAGCCGGATATTTGCCCGGGGTCTGACAGCTGAGGTCCAGGCAGGTGTCTGTCTCCCTGGCCTTGGGTCGTTAGAAAGAATTTCTGGCCTGTTGGTGGCCCGCTGACCCCCAGGTTTCTCCCAGGAGTCTTTGTCCCTCCATGGATATTCCAGCCACTGTGGAACGGCCTCTGGCCAAGACTGTCAAACCTATGAGGATTTTTTTTTTTTTTGAGTTGGAGTCTCATTCTGTCGCCCAGGCTGGAGGGCAGTGGCACGCTCCCGGCCACCGCAGCCTCGACCTGCTGGACTCCGGCGATTCTTCCGGCCTCAGCCTTCCAAGTAGCTGGAACTACAGGCGCGCGCTACCATGCCTGGCTAATTTTTGATTTATTGTAGAGGTGAGGTCTCGCCAAGTTCCCCAGGCGGGCCTCGAACCCTCAGGCTCAGGCAATCCACTCATCTTGGCCTCCCAAAGTGCTGGGATTACAGGCTGAGCCACCGAGCCCGGCCAAGCCTATGAGAGTTAAGCCCTTCCCTGTGGTAGAGAAGAACTGATCAATTTCCATTACAAGAGCTTGGTGTCTGCTCAGCTCTGGGGAGGCTGAGTTCCACCCCTGACCCATCACATCACCTCTCTGGCCTCAGTTTCCTCATCTGAGAGAATGAATTTGATGACCTCTCATCACTCAGCTGGTCTTTAATCCCACACTTCCAGTTTGTGCTTCCTGGTCCTCAAAAGACTATGAGGACTTTGGGGTTCCTATACCCAAATTCTCCTAAGGTCATTAAGAAAAATAAATGAAAACTTGTCCCAACTCTCCTGATCGGTGAGACTCTGTGGGGACTTTCTTCTGGCCTTGGGAGCATCCCATCTGGTTGAGGAGGGGTCTAGAAGAGTTGAGCAGAGTTGGCAATATCCCTCTTCCCCAGGCCTTGACCTCAGTGCAACTGGACACTCAGTCACCCTGGCCCATCTTCAAAATGACCCAGCGACTACATGGGTCACAATCTTCCTGTCAACCCAGGCATGTAAATAAACACCAGCGTTTATTGGCCACGCTCACTTGCCATCCGCCAACTCTCCTGTCCTCCTGGCAGAACGTCAGTTTCCCTGGGCCAAGAAGCAAGTGGCCATTTTCAAGGCTGAGCTGAGGCTGGGGCTCTCCTTACCTTTCAGGAACTGGTTTGGGTCCTGCTGGCTCTGTGGCAGCTCAGCAGAGGACCAGGGCACAAACCACATGTCCTGGCGGGCCATGTGAACTTCTGCAGGTAGGTCAGTAGTGGTTAGCTAGACTCACGGGGCTAAAGGGATCATTATCCAACTATCTCATTTTATACAAGGGGAAACTGGAGCCCAGGAAGGTAGAAACGTCCCTAAAGCAACACGGGTGAAAATGGCTAGAAGTTTAACAAGAGACACAAACAAAGACACATGCAGGACCAGGCTGCATGCAGCCTAGGGAGGGAGCCACCTGCCAGCCTGTCTCCCACCTGCCCATCACAGGACCTGAAATGTCACCATGAGAGCCATTCTCTCAAACACAGTGCCTTCTGGGCAACCACAGTGCCTGAGTCTTAGGCTGCTGTGATGACAGATTCACTGACTGCAACAGCTACAACGTGTTAGACCCTTGGGTTGCAGCTCTCAGTCTCTTTCTTGTCTCCAAGTGTTCATGCATCACATGCCCTTTCATAACACTCCCCGTTCCAAAAAACCAGAAGTGGGCATCGGTGAGAGAAGCTCAGCTCCACTGGGAACTGGGTTGGGGAGAGGAGGGTGCGTTGGCAGTTGGAGAAAGTCCCGCCTTTAGTTGGAGAAGCACTGAAGTCTGGATGTTGAAATGGTGGTGTTCAGAGCAGGAGCAGGCCTGGGGGACCACCCACTCCTTCATCAGGATTAGCAAATTCAGATTCTCCATGAGCCCATGAGCTCAAACTAAGGCCCTGTAGGGCTGGGGGCAGTGTCTCATGCCTGCAATCCCAGTACTTTGGGAGGCCCAGGCAGGAGGATTACTTGAGCCCGGGAGTTTGAGACCAGCCTGGGCAACATAGTGAGACTTTGTCTCTATATTTAAAAAACAAACAAACAAAAAAACCAAAACCTGGTAGGGATGAGACACAGAAGATATTTCTAAGGGGGTGGAGAAAACAGGGGCTCAGAGGCGGAGACCAGTGGGGGCTGCCAAAACCTTTCCTCCCCTCCTTCTCAGAGGACCTGGGCAGACTGGGTCCTGGGTTCCCACTTCTGGGGTTGGGTGTGCGTGTTTGTGTAGGACTATCCCAGGATTTGGTTGCCCGGCATGGCTGTGGGTGAGAAGTGAAGGTGGGGGCTTGTCCCAGAGCTGGGACAGCAAGTTGAGAGGAGAAGGAAGTGGAGAGATTTGAAAATGAACTCAAGTCACTTTGAAAAGCAGTTAGAAGATGTTTGCTTCCTGTGCTTGGGCTGAAGACAATTTTAAATGGGGTCTGGTGCCATGAGGTAGACAGCACTAAAGTGATGTCCAAGCAGCACGAAGCTCTGGGTTCAAACCCCAGACCTCCCAGTGACCAGCGGCGGGGCCTTGGGCAAGTCGCTTAACCACTTGGCCTTGGTTCTCTCATCCATGAAAGGGGAATTGAGATGTAGTTCCAGCTACCCAGGGTCATTGTGAGAATGAAATGAGATAGGAAATAGGTAGCAAAAACCTAGTCCAGTGCCAGGTGTCTGGGAGGAGACCCGACAAGTCTTAATCCATGTTGTCTTCTCATCCTGCTCCATCCGGGATGGGTCTGGTGCCTTCCTCCCATTTTCTAGTGTGAACACTTTGGAGATCATCTGACACCCAGGAAGGAAGACTAAGGGAACTAAGGCCCTCATCCCTGGGAGGAAGCTCGGGTATAGCGCTCCCATCTCCATCACCCTTGTGAGGTTGAGGTGATGGGGACAGGGATGTCTATGACATCATTCTCTATGCTTTCCCTAATGATTGGAATATTATAATAAAAAAAACCACCCAGTGTGGCTGCCCTGTGGTGGCACAGGTGGGCTGGGGTGGTGGTTGCCGGGAGCCTGCTTAGCCGAGTAGGAGCTTATCTCTCCGAATCTTTCTCAAGACCAAGCCCAGCCGCTCCCTGTGGTCAGATTTCCAGGCCCTCCCTCCTCTCAGCCATTAGCCAGTCACCCCAGGGCCTGTCACTGAGTCATAAAATGTGGCTACAGTTGTAAATGACTGTGGGGAGCTGTGGGCATGGGTGGGGCAGCGGGCAGTGGGGTGGGGGAGGTGAGACTCACCTTCCTTCTTCATGCCAGCCCGGAAGCACTTCTTGAGCCTGCAGTAGCGACACTGGTTCCTCTTGTCCTTGTCCACCACGCACTGACGGCTAAACCTGGGGAGGGCTTTGGATGGTTGGATGGAGAAGACACAACGTTCCCCTCTTCGGACAGATCTCGGGCCCTGGCCACCCAGCGCCACCCCCTCCTCTGTGCTGTATCCCCTCATCCCAGGAGTTCTTTTTTTTTTTTGAGTTGGAATCTCACTCTGTCACCCAGGATGGAGTACAGTGACACACTCACGGCCACCCCAGCGTTGACCTGCTGAGCTCCGGTAATCCTTCCACCTCAGCCTTCCAAGTAGCTGGAACTACAGGCACACACTACTACATTGGCTGATTTTTTATGTATTGTAGAGAGGAAGTCTCGCCAAGTTGCCCAGGCTGGTCTTGAACCCATGGGCTCAGGCAATCCACTCACCTCAGCCTCCCAAAGTGCTGGGATTACAGACTGAACCACCAAGCCCGGCCTCCCAGGAGTTCTTGTGCGAACTCACCAGGAGCTGGAGAGGTCCTGTGGACTCTCTAAGTCCAATCCCATCCCACTAAACATGGAGAAACTGAGGCTCAGAGAGGCCACATGTGTCCCTGGCTCACTCCGCTGGTTGGTGGTAGGGCTGAGTTGGGAGCCTTGGTCTTTTGAGGACCAGAGCACTGCTATTTCCACCATGTCCTATAAAAGCCCAGGACCCATAGCAGACTCCTGGTGTGGCTTCGAGTCCATATTTGGTCCACAAGCCTCTCTCTGGAGGGAGATAAAAAGTGGAGGTAGTAATGATGGGTGGGGTTCTGAGTGCCAACACTGACTCTGCTGTTGATTCATGCTGGGTGACCTTGGGCAAATGCCTAGCCCTCCAAGCCCCAGCTTCCTCATCCATAAAATGGTCATGACAAGAGTAACCATCGCAGAGCTGTGTTGACAGGTGTGATGAGGTCATGCGTGGATGGGCGTGGTATCTGCATGTGGCCTGTGCTCATGGCTGACAGCTGCTATGATGCTCCTATTGTTACGAGAACAGGAGATGCTTTTGAAGGAGGGCTCTCTAAGGCTTGGGAAGTCCTTGAGTTAGGTGCAAAGCCTGCAGCCAATCTCCTATTTGTTCTAGAAAAAGCACTAGGTCAGAGGATGGGCCCATCCTTCCAGGCTTCAGAGGAGGCTTGATCCTAAGCCTCAGCTACTAAATGGAAAAAATAACGATGGGCTCACAGGGATGGTGAAATAGACGTGAAGACTCAGCATGGCGTCTGGCAATGGACAGTACTCACTAAGGGGCAGCCAGGGCTCTAGATCAGCAAATGCATTTCTAGAATAGATGCTCCTCCTTGGATCCACAAAGCCCCGGAAGCCAGAAGAGCCCTGAAGACCTTGAAAGGTAGACACCTCTGGGACACCCTCAGGGAGAAGACAGACTCGGGGACCTCTGGGACACCCTCAGGGAGAAGACAGACTCGGGGACATGAGCCTGAGGACCCATTTCCCAGCCGGAGAAATCGAGGCTCTGTACAGGGGGCTCCTCACCTGCAGGAGTACATGTGGTTCTTCCGCACGCTCCTCCGAAAGAAGCCCTTGCAGCCGTCACAGCTTGAGGCACCGTAGTGTTTGCCCGTGGCCCGGTCCCCGCAGATGGCACACAGGGCGCTGACACCCAGGCTGTTGGGCGCATTGAGGTTGGCGCCTTCTGACGGGGACGTGTCTGCGCCAGAAGAGAGGGGAGTGAGGCCTTGGGAGGGGCAGAAAGTCAGAAATCAAAAGGAGCTGTGGGGGGGTCTTTCCAGGGCTTCAGCTGATCTGGGGACTGTTCCCACTCCAACACCTCCCCCTTCAGTGACATCTGGGAGTTGCTCAGCCGTTTGGAACTTCAGTTTCCCATCTGTCAACTGGGGATGGTTGTGACACTGACTTCGCTGGGCTCTTAGTGAAGTCTGCGTCTCCCTGTGGGGGAGATTCTCTGGGGAGCAAAGAAGACATGCACCAAGAACAGTCACTCATTTGCCTTCCTGGAGGGGCATGGCAGGGTCAGGGCATGTCTTGAATTCTCCCTACTGCATCTGTAAGCATGAGGAGGGGCTATGAAGCCAGAACACCAAGAGCCTGGGGCGCTAAGCTGCTGCCAGTGACTCACCTGTGACCTTGGGCAAGTTCCTTTTCCTCGCTACAGTTTCCCTTGGGTCTCAGTTTCCCCAACTATAAAAGGGAGCAGTTTGGTCTGATTGTTTTCAAATTTTACAATAATATTAGCAGGTGAATCCCCTTTTTGTTAATAAGCAATCTTCCACTAAGGATAGGCCCTTTGAAGAAGATGGTAATGCTATGGTCCATGCCCCCAGAAAAACGCAAGCATGTTCACAGCACACAGTCCGCACATCTGCATGCACACACATACACGTGTTTCATAGAAACCTTGAATCTGATCTTGGATTCCCAAGGGATGCCTGGTTAAGCCCTGGAGAGGGTATCACAATGCAGTAAGAGCTCAGTCTTGGGAGGACTTCCGCCTGGGGTCCTGGCCTTCCACCCAGGGTCCTGCCCCGGCATGCCCACTTTTTAGCTGTGTTCAGTTACTTCTTCACGCCTTTGTTTCCTCACTTGTGAAATGGGGAACATTATGAGATTCAGTGAATCCATGTGTGTGAATGGCTTGGTGCACAGTAAGCACTGCAGCAGTGTCTGTGAAACTCAAGCTTTACTGCAGAAGGAAACTCTTGGAGCTCAGGACGTCCAGGCTTGGCGCACAGGCAGGCACCACCCCATCTCAGCCAGCCATCGCCCTGTGAAGCATCTAAGATCCCGAGTGTGCCCAGGACACAGCCCCCTCCACTTGGTGAATTATTCCTGGAGGTAGGGATAATTGTTAAGCTGTGCTGGTGCCCTTTCTCCCTCAGCCTCTCCCTCCCCGACCCTTGGGGAGAGCTGACCCCACAACTCCCAGTCACTCAGGGGGTATCTGGGAAGGGGTTCCCACCTACTAGGCAGGGTGGACTGTCAGGTATATCATCTCCCCCCAGGTCAGTCAATCGCAACCCCATCTTCCAGGTGAGGACACTGAGGCTCAGAGAGTTCCAGCGATTTGCCCAGGGTCATCACACCGCCGCTAGGGAGGGCCCAGGTTTATGGTCCAGGTGTGTGGACAATGCTGGCCGTGCTGCACGTGTTGGTGTCTGCTGGAGCTTGTGACACACAAGGAGCTCTTCCTCCTCCTGCTGCTGCTGCACCGGGGGTGAGGGATGAGGAGTGCATATCTTGGGAGCTTCTGAGCCTCTGGCCTAGGATGTGCTCAAAGCACATTGGGACCGGGCATGATGGCTCACACCTGTAATCCCGGCACTTTGGGAGGCTGGGGCAGAAGGACTGCTTGAGCCCAGGAGTTTGAGACCAGACTAGGCAACATAGCAAGTCTCTGTCTCTACAAAAGAAAACAATATTAGCCAGGCACCAGTAGTCCCAACTACTCAGGAGGCTGAGGTGGAAGGATTGACTGAGCTCTAGAGGTTGAGGCTGGTGAGTTGTGATTGTGTCACTGCACTCCAGCCTGGGTGAGACCGTGACTCAGTCCCCACCTCCCAAAAAAACCCACTTTGGATGATAGCCTCACATAACTCCAACCCTCAGACCACTTCCAACTCCAGCAGGGGAGGCTGGAGACCCTCCAGCAGATGCTCAGAATCCTTGAGACGACCCATGTGGGGGCCAGGGCCAGTTACCAGGGCTGAGCGACAGACACCTATTTATCCTCTGGATAGCCATAGGAGGCAGGCAACTGTTATGGATCCCTGTCTTACAGATAAGGATACTGAGGTTCGGAGGGAAAAATGGCTTGCTGGGTCCGCACAGGTAGGAAGGGCCTATGTCAGATTTGAACCCAGATCTTTCTGATTCCAGAGTGAGAGGCTGTCTTTCTTGTCTTTGAGATGCCCAAGTGAGGGGCTTGGCCTGTATCTCAGGGCCCACGATTCCGAGGCTCTGAAGGCGTAATGGGGCTGGCAGCCCAGGGCTGGGTGGTGATCAGGATTGTGACAGCACGTTCTATTCCAGTTGGGTCACACAATACCTGCCAAGTGCAGCAGCAACTTGCAGGCCATTTCCAATGTATTTTTCCTCGGGTCCCTCACATGGTCCTTGGACACTCGGAAAAGCTGGCTAGCCAGCTGGCCTGGGGTGATGAAGCACATTTTGGAGAAGATACAGAGGCCAGGAGGGGTGGTCACACAGTGAGTGGACAGCAGGGGCGGGTGAGCGCCTGGTGAGAATGACCACAAGCAGTGGCCGGCGGCTGCCTCCTCATTCTAACTGAGCTGCCCCCAAGCTCTCAGACCTCAACTGGAGCCGTAGCCTGACATCGGCTGTGTAACTCCAATTCATGGAAAGAAGCAGACAGGCTGACCTCAGCCAGCTGCCACCTCTTCTCTGAGGCTGGCCTGGGACGCGGAGGATGCTTCCTCCCCAGGATGGGCTTCCAGGCCTCTTCTTCCCTCTCCCACCTCCTTGTGGAGAACCGCCCACTACCTCCAGATGTGCACTTAGTGATGTTAGAGCAGGTGTATAAACCTGGGGAGAGGAGAGGCACTCGGGCAACCTACTCTGCTCAGAAACAGATGGACGTGCTGCTGATATGAGCCTCATCTGGCAAATGGCAACATCACACACTTGCACACCTGCGGGTGCTGGCACTCTCTACAGCACTGGGGACGTGCACGTGTACACAGCAGGCACAACATGAGCACACGACGAATGCCCATGCAGGATAAATGTGCGGAAAGCACAGAGCACGCCAACATTCCATATCACGACACATACACTTGGTGGTCTGCATACACAGCACACATGTACAAACATCCACAGACACATATACATTGTCACATACATAAGCCAGACACACACACACACACACACACACACACCCAATGAACAAACACAAAGGGAAATAGACATGGAACACGCACACACAGTCAAAAGAACACAAGTACGCAAATCCGTCCCCTAAGGCACACGCTTGTCAGTAGAGGACACCACCCCATCTATACACTCGCATGAAAACTCACGACCTCACACAACGCATGCTGCTGCTTTGCCTTCCCAGTGAGCAAAACTTCCCGGAGAACATCCTTTCCCTAAGCGCCGGCTACCCTAGGAAAGTCCCAAAGACACTCTGAAATGCAGTTGTGCCTGCAGCCACCACCTCCGGGGACAGTACGTCCCTTCACATAGCGCTGGAGCTGGGCCAAAGGGGTTCCAGAAGGGGTCGTGTCGGGCTAAATCACTGCAGCTGGACGCCAAGAGGGAGTTCATCACCATGTCACTGCGCCCAGGAGAGCAGCTGTGAGGTGACGCGAACCGGAAGGGCCTGGGGGAGCAACTGGGATCTACCTTTGCCGGACATTTGCCTTCACCTGGTTGCGGTACCCGGGCACAGGTGCTTCACCTGGCAACATCTGTGCTGGTCGATAGGGCCAACCTACCATCTTCCATCATCCTCCTCCCACCCCAGGTTTGAGTGCCAGAGAACCGCTCCCGCACCCGGCACACCTGCCCCCACCTACCATTGCCCATCGTCAACACCTGCACATTCTCAAATTCCAGGGTGGTGTAGGCCGGGTCCAGTGCCGCACTGTAATCAGCCATGTCCATGTCGACCAGGGTTTTGGAGAGGCGCATTCTCCCCTGCCTCCACGCCTCAGCCACCTGCCCTGCCCAGGATGTCCACCCCAAGGCTCTGGGCCGAGCCCCAGCCCCTGTCCTCCACCCTCCCACCACCTCCTCCAGGTGCCCTCTCTGCTTTCCTTCAAACTGTCTTCTGGGAGGATCTGCCAGGAGCCTCGGCCTAGCCTCTGCCTGGAGGGGTGGAGGCTATGCTGGGGAGGGGTGGGGGTTAATGGTTAATCGGTCCCTGCTGTGGATAGGCTGGGCGGGGCTGCAGGGATTTGGCTGTTTGTGGGTTTCTGGCTGACGCCCGGGGTGTTAATTACAACTGTTGGGGCACCGATATTCAGTTATCAATTCTGCAAGGCAGGCACCATAAGTCACCAGCACTCGGTTGACCCCTGACTCAGCCACCTCCAGCCATTGTCGCCCCGGTCGGGCATTCTAACTGATACAATCAGACACTGACAGCCCACCTCCAAGACGCCCTGATTCAATAACTTCCCAAATCATTGACTTCTGCCTCAATGCTCCTACAGAGATAAGACTACCTCATGGCGCAGGATCTAGAAACCCAAATCCTGGGCCCGGATGCCGATCATGCATCCTAGTTCTGGGAGTGCCCTTTCGAGTCCCTTCCAGTCCTCCAACTCCCTCAGGAGCAGAACGACCTAGAAATTTGGGAGGGCCAGACTCACCTCTACTTCCCCAGTCCTGCTCCCTAGGATTTCACTATACCCCTCCAGCCCCCACAGCTCCCATAGCCCTGGCCCCATCTCAGATTTTCCTGTCACATTCCTGTTTTCCTCCCCTCTACCCCTCCATCCCCGAAGGGGCGGAGACAAGGTTGGCAGCCCACAGCCCTGGGTTTACACTCAGGCGCCGACCACCTACTAATTGTGACTTCAGGTAAATGATTCTCCCCTCTGAGCCTCAGTTTCCTTCTCTGTAAAATGAAGGGTGGTTTGAGAATTAAATGAGATGACATAAAGAAAAACCAGGCAGTGCCTGGCAGTGCCTGGCAGGTGTCAACCTCAAAGGGTGGTCTGAGAATTAAATGAGATGACATAAAGAAAAACCAGGCAGTGCCGGGCAGGTGTCCAGCCCTTGTCCTCCTCCCTCTCTTTTTTGTTTTGTTTTTGTTAGTTGTTTTTTTTTTTTTTTTGAGTTGGAGTCTCACTCTGTCACCCAGACTGGAGTGCAGTGACCGCTTCTGGCCACCGCAGCCTTGACCTGCCGGGCTCAGGTGATCCTTCCCTCTCAGTCTTCCAAGTAGCTGGAACTACAGGCACGCGCTACCATCCCTGGCTAATTTTTTTGATTTATTGTAGAGATGAGGTCTCGCCAAGTTGCCCAGGCGGGTCCCGAACCCTGGGGCTCAGGCAAACCACTCACCTCAGCCTCCCAAGGCGTGGGATTACAGGCTGAGCCACCGAGCCCGGCTGTTAGTTGTTTTTAAGTTGGGGTCTCACTCTGTCACCCTGGCTGGAATGCAGTGGCACAATCATGACTCACTAAGCCTCAACCTCCTGGGCTCAGGTGATCCTCCCTCCTCAGCCTCTAGAGTAGCTGGGGCACACCACCACATCCGGCTGTTTTTTAAGAATTTTTTGTAGAGATGAGGGCTTACTATGTTGCCCAGGCTGGTCTCGAACTCCTGGGCTCAGGCAATCCTTCCACCTCAGCCTCCTAAAGTGCTGGGTTACAGGCATGAGCCATGGCACCTGGCTCCCCTCCCTGTTTTGTGTCCCCTCTTGGGTCGTTTCCCTCCACCTGTCTCCTCCCTAAGGGTGGGCTTCACAGGGCACTACTTGTGTGGCCACATGGAGCCCCATGAATAGAAAGTTCCCATGCTGGGTTAAATGCTCTGCCATTGCCCTCTTGAAACTGCTCACTGTTGGCTTTTGAACAAGGGGCGGTGCACCGCTCTTGGGACTGGGCCCTGAACACGCCGCAGCTGGTCCTGCCTGTCTTCGGCCCAAGGTGCACCCTGCTCTTCTCCCAGCCCTGTCGCCTTATATGCAGTTGCTTTTGAGGGCTTCCAATTCAGCTGGGGAGGTAAAGTCACAATGCAGAAGGTCGAAGGGCCTGAGACTTGGGAGGCCGGGGAGCCTGTCCTCTGCTGCTGGCTGGAAGGGCAGGTTGGAGGGACTCGGTGACACCCCTGAGCAAGAGTGGGTGAATTAGTGAGAGCGCCAATTAGTGAGTGAGTGGATGGGGGAATTAATGAGCGGGTGCATTAATGTGTGAGTTGAGCGAATGAGTGAATGAACGAGTGGGTGAGTGAGTGAATGAATGAGCGAGTGAGTAAATGAGTGGATGAATTAATGAGCGGCGAATCAGGGGGCAGGGCGTTTGTGTTTGGGGGTATGAGAGGCATCCTCTCCGTGTTCTTCCACCTCCAAGAAGCACTTCCTCTGCCCTGCTTACTTTAGCCTCCCCCTCCATGCCTTTCCTGGGGCCCAGATAACCTGGGAGTGCTGTTTCCTGGGGGGAGGGGGATGGGAGCAATTATTCTGGAGGAGAAGTGAGGCTGGATTTCGGGTCAGGAGACCTGGGTTCAGAAACTAGCTCTGTCCCTCTTAGGATGGTTTTGTCTAAATCTCACCTCTTCTTAGGGCCTCAATTTCCCCATATGTAAAATGGGCAGATGATCCCAGCTCAGTCATTTGTGGGTTAGGACAAGATTCCGAGGGAGGGGAAAAAAGGGAGACTCCCAACTACCCTTGAGATTTGATGAGGGCCTAAATGAGACCTCAAATCCCTGCAGGCTCCTCTGGGGCCATGCCCAGCACAGGAACCTCTGATCCTGGCTCCCCTGGCCTTCAGGACAGCACAGGCAGAGCTGGGCAGAAAGGAAAGTCCCGACCAAGGGGCCTCCAAGGGCCAGCCCTGGGTGCCTGCCCTGCATCTGGCACCTATGACAGGCTCTTCCCGACACAATCCAGCAATCCGCGGCTCCTGTGGATGGTTCCCCATCCACTCCGAGAGGCACACTGTATACTTCCATATCACTGAGAGGGGCGTGTGATGGATAGCGAGTCAGAGTCTGAGTGGTAACAAAACCCACAAGGTATCTTTCTGTAAATGACGTCTTAGATTAAATTAGGTACGGTCCATGATCAACTCAGGTCAACCACGCCATGCCACACGCACGACCTGTGACACACAAGAACTTCCAGTTGGACAGCCGCACACGGTGAGTACTAAGGCCATGAACCACCACATGTGGGACTTAAACGCACAACACACATGACCGCCTGTGGTGCACGTTCCCAATTCCAGCCTACCCCGTAAGTCAAGCTAGCCACTCACCAACTACAAATTTCATAGTCTGTTACACACACAATTCATCCCACCCTTAGCCAACTCCAAGCTGCATCTTCCAGGGACACATCCCTCCTAAAGATGACACACCACCTACAAGACATACTGGCTCTGTGACACCAGGCAGGCTACTGTTTCTTTTTTAGGTTCATTGTCACTATAGAGTTTACTTAAACCAAACTACGGTAATGGAGAAGAGACCGGGTGGCAGCTGTCTGGAATCTTTGTGGATCACACATGCAGAGCAGCTGGAGATGCGACCTGCAAGCGCAGCTCAGTGACAGAAAAATCAGCTACACGAATACAGAGAATGCACGACACGAGACATTTCACAACTTTTGGTGTTGCGTTTCCATATGTTGTAACTTACCATTTCAAATTACTACTCTGCATATTTTGTGGCACTGGCTAAGGATGCAGTGACCCCGTACCCCTGAAATAAGCAGACTTTGAACTGAACACAGAATGTTTCAGTGCAAAGTCAAACAGATCCTTACCACATAACAGACAAAAAGATCCTTAAAAATCAGATCAGTACACTGTTCTTCATGTTAGATGAAGCGGGAGAAAAGAAAGTGGAAAAACAAGACATCAGGCACGCTTTCAATGTACTATAGTATTGGCTGAGTACAATGGCTCACACCTGTAATCCCAGCACTTTGGGAGGCTTAGGTGGGAAGATCACTTGAGGCCAAGAATTCAAGACCAACCTGGGCCACATAGAGAGACCTTGTCTCTACAAAAAATAAAAATTTAGCTGGGCATGGTAGCTCCTGCCTGCAGTCCCAGCTATTCTGGAGGCTGAGGCAGGAGGATCGCCTGAGCCCAGAAGCTCCAGGCTGCAGTGAGCTATGAACACATCACTGCACACAGCCTGGGCAACAGAGAAGGACCCTGTATCTAAAAAAACAAATATGTACTATCCTGAAGACGTCTTAACATTTACATTCAGGGGCATGGGTACAAAAATACAGTTAGACGAAAGGAATAAGATCTAGCACTGTAGGGTGACTATAGTTAACCACAATTTATTGTATATTTCAAAATAGATGGCAGAGAAGATTTGAAATGTTCCCAACAAAAAGAAATGATAAATGTGTGGGGTGATGGATATGCTGATTGCCCTGATTTGATCAGTACTCATTGTACAAGGGAGCACCCAAAAAAGCCCAGAATTATCTTTTGAAAAGTAGGCCCCTTTTGTAATACAGGCTTCCCTGCTAGGTAAGTGTTCTAGGTGCCCATGGGCATCGGTGTACCAGCTAGTGTTGTTGTAAGAGGCTGTGTTTGGCTTTGATAGATTTTTTTTTTTTTTTGGAGATTCTTTCAACACATTTGCCCATTTCGTGATAGGTGATTTAGGAGTGCAGCTGTCCACACTGCGCTGAATATTCAGCAGTTTTTGACCAAAACATCATGACCCCATGCCCACCCTCTCTATTCACCCAATCTCACTCCCAGCAACCTTTTTTTTGTTTGTTTCCCAATGAAAAAAAGAACTCAAAGGGAAGAGATGGAACCAAAAACAGCAGAAGCACCAAAAGGCATCAAAATCGGTGAGTTCAAAAACTGTTTTGAGCAGTGGAAAAAGCATCTTAGCAGGTGTATTGCATCGAACAGAGAGTCCTTTGAAAGTGACTCAAGTTTAAACAGGTAAGAATATATACTTTTTGGCTGGGCACGGTGGCTCGCGCCTATAATCCCAGCACTTGGGGAGGCTAAGGTGAGAGGATTGCCTGAGCCCATGGGTTCAAGACCAGCCTGGGCAACATAGAGAGACCTTATCTCTACAATACATCAAGAAAGATTAGCCAGGCATGGTAGCATGTGCCTGTGGTTCCCCTACTTGGAAGGCTGAGGCAGAAGGATCACCTGAGCCCAGCAGGTTGAGGCTGCGGTGGCCGTGAGTGTGCCACTGCACTCCAGCCTGGACGACAAAGTGAGACTTTGACTAAAAAAAAAAAAATGCTTTTTAATAAATAAATTCCTTTTTTGGGATCCCCTCTTGTACACATGTATCAAAATATCACATCCCCCAAGAATATATACAGTTATCATATATCAACAAAGATGTTTTCCTTCCTTCCTCCAAGGGAAAATTTTTTTTAACTAATGGAAAAAAGAAAGCACCCCTGTAGGCCCTACAGTGAGGAAGAACACCATCCTGAAACTGCTCAGATGCTCCCAGATAAGCACCTCATCAATACAGCAGGATGCAGAGTGTCACAGTCTTGACCTGGTTTTTATTCCTATGACTGTAAAAAACAAATAAGCTTATGTGCACTGACTGGGTGTTAGCCTATGGGTGTTGGTCTCTGGGGCCTGCATGCCAGTGGTGATGACATTCCAGGTCCATCGCCAGCTGTCTGCAAGAGGCAGGTTGTTATTTCGAAGCCTCGGTTTCTCCTTCTGCAAAATGGGCTTAACTGAAGATTAAATGAGAGAATACAATAAGGTTCTTAGCCCTCCTTTCCACCCACCTTTTTTTAGAGGCATAAATCACAGACCTTGAAGTTAGATGGATCTGGGTCAAAATCCAGTTTATCATCACATAGCGGATAAGGTTAAAAAAAAAAAAATCCAGGCAGTGCCAATGTACCAAACCCTGTGACCTCAGGCACTTTCTCTCTCAGCGTCAGTTTCAGCATCAGAAAAATGGGGTGGACCCCTCCTTTGAGGGATGATGTGAACATGATGTGACCATGGCTAGGCACACAGCATGACAGTAGCAATTAGCATAGTCATATGATTACCATGGTTACACCATATAAGCTGTCAGAATCAGGACCCTGGCTCAGGGGTACTGCACGCCCAGCCATGAACAAGCCTTGGCCTTGATGCCACCCGTTTTGAAGCGGTTCACCTCTGGCCCTTTCTCTTGGACAGTCAGGCCCAGCTCAAGGGGCGATGGCTCCCAGGGGATAATAGAGGACCTTGGAGCCCACAGGGAGGCCCACATCCTTCCTGTTGTAGATGGAGAAAGAGAGACCTTGAGAAAGGAAGGATGGGTTGTCACTGGCAGGCAGTGGTCAGACAGGGGTTGCACCCACATGACTGTGGGCAGAGAGCTCGGGCCTGTGCAGTGGACAGTGGTTAAAGAAGCTTCCTCAACAGGCTATATCTTTTCCCTTTTAAATGACCACAGTGACTAATATCTACAGAGCAACATTGTGCTAAGCCTGGCTCTCAGAACCTTCTACTTTTCATCGTATCTGCCCATGAAGGTGGAGACTCTTATCATCCCCACTTTAGAGATGACAAGATCAGAGAGGTGGAGCGACTTACCCAAGGCCACACAGCCCATAAGAGAGGGGCTGTCACTTGCACCCGAGTCTGATACCAGTGCTCAAAGGCTTCCCCACTCCACATGATGCCTCCCTTCTCCCGAATCCCGGAGTTCTGGAGCTGGTGGTCTCACCATCTCAGTATTGTTTGAGGACTCGGGAAGTAGAGGACCCCATTCCTGGCACAGGCAGGCTTGGGGCATCCTCCACACACCTGGCCACCCCAGGTCCCCTGGCATGGTGGCTTCCCCTTGGCACTCACAGTCCACTGTTGCCTGTCTCTTCTCCCCCAGCCACCACCCGGGGAGCGGCTCAGGGAAAAACTGGGACTTATCAAGACAAAGAACAAAAGTCGTGGGGGAAAGACGCCAAGAGCCATCTCCACTCTGGGGTAGGGCCCTTCAGTTTTGCCCCTTTGAAATTTCAAATTCCAGTTTGTGGACAAAGTCCTAACTATCTCACAATATAGGTCCCCAACCACTGACCAAACTCCAGTTCAGGCAGCCACCCGGCTTGGGGCTGGCCTGGCCTTGCTGCTTCCTTTGGTGGCTCTCAGGGTCCAGGGGGTCTGGGCCACCTAGGGTCTCTACCAGACCATCCTTGCGGCCCCAGCCAGCCCCCAGGGACCCTAGCCGTCCCTCTGAGGCGACTGCCCTCTTCCTGGAACTGGGATCTGATACCTGCTGGTGACAATGACAGATACCAGGTAGGACCCCCACCTCCCTCCTCCTCCAGCCTGATGGCGACCCACGACATCTTCCCACACAACTGCAGGACTGGAAGGGATGGCTCGACTGACCCACCCATTTGGTGGATGGAGACACTGAGGCCCTCAGGGGAGTGGCAGCCGTCTGCAGGCTGTAGACTTGGGGCTCAGACCTGGGACCCTTCACTGAGCCCGAGGGTGGAAGGGACTTGTTCAAGGTCACTCAGCAATGAAGGGTGAGCATTCTCTTAACAAGGAGAAGTCTTTGCTTCTTCAAAGCCTTCATGGGCCCTGGCAGCACTTCCTTGACTGTGGATGGTGGTTGCTTGCACACTCAGTGACTGACGCTTGCCATGGGAGTGCTTCTGAGAGGAAGAGGAGGGAGCCGGAGGCCAGTGGGCTTGGAAGGAAGCGACACTCGTGTGGTTAACTGATAACCGAATCCCATCCCTGGGCCTCCACTGGCCTCCTTCCTCCCTCCCTTTCCTTGGCCCGATTAAGACCAACTTACCTGCCTGCTAATCATTGCTGAACCTGTTGATTTTGCCTTAAAAAATTAACTGGGCATGAGTTTGCGGTTTTCCTCACCCCTAACCCTGAAAAGGCCTGGGTAGGCAGGAGGCCACCGGGTTATGCAAGAGGCCGCTGGCCTTCCCGGCTCATCCCCAGGCCTCCTCTGCTGCTCTCCAAAGGGTAGGTTTTGCTCAAGAGTCAACAGTCTGCTTGTTCCCCTGCTCCAGGTCATGAGCAAATTTGCTCTGTTACCAAAGAGAGATAAAGGCCGCTGGTGGGGCGGGGAGGGCTTTCCAGACAGGGATGCACAGCGAAGGCTTTGAGCTCAGGGGTTCTAGAATTCAGCAGTGACAGAGCTGGGAGAACCTTGAGGGGATGTGGCCTGGGGCTCTTGGGCAGGTTCTCCCAGGAATGGAGGGAGGGCATTCCAGGCCCTGCTCTGACATCCTCCTAGATGGGATGGAGCCCAGGGAGGGCATCCCAGGCCCTGCTCCCACTGCAACTCCCTCCTAGACGGAATCTTCCTTAATATCTCATTCGAGAGCAAAAAACCATGGTCCAGCCTTCCTCCGCCCCCACATGGTACAGATAGGGAGATGGAGGCCAGTGAGGAGGTGACTTGTCCAAGGACAGGTCACCCAGGCATCCAGGGACCCCAGCCAGCACAGGCATGGCGGCTCTCTGGACCTGATGAATGGAAGGAGTTCTGCAAACACCCTCTAGCTCATTCTCCCTCCCCTTAGGGCTGGCTGGAAGCAGAGAGGCTCTGAGAGCCACCAGAGGGCCCTAGTCAGGGGACTCCCCCGGCCTTGTGTCCTGCAGGCCCTCTGAGGAGTGTGACCCACAGTAAGCCAGAGACTCCATATTAGAACCCACCTTGGGGCACATTCTGTCCCTGGAGGTGTCAGGTCCTAGAGAAAGACGCAGAGCCCCACTCTGATTCTTTTGACCCTTCTGAGCCTCAGTTTCTTCACCTGTAAACTGGGAACTGTGATGCCTGACTCCTGGGTTTGTCACAAGGATGAAATGGAGAGAAGCAGGTGCATAGCCCATCGTGGCTGATATGTAGACGGCCATTTGAGGGCCTTTGTAGACAGCCACTCTGGGAGGAAGACAGTGCTTCTACCATCATTTTACAGACCAGAGGCACAGAGAGGGTGAGTCCCGTGCCCCTGCTCACATAGCTGATAAGAAACAGGACGTAGGATGCAAACCTAACCCCAGGGCTACCCAACCCTTCCAGGACTGCCACGTGGCAAGTGCTCACGAGAGGTGACCAGGAGAAGGGCAGAGAGCAGGACACTGTGGGAAATGCTGACCGCATGGCCCAGCAGGCAGGGTGGAGTGTGGACTGGAGGATGACCAGGAAGGGAGCCAGGAGGACTTGGGTCTGTGTGGGTGGGGCCTCCCTGCAGACTGCCTCCTGCCAGGTGGCTTGGGGCATCTGGGCTGAGGGTGCTGCTGTCCTGTCTATGCTCGTCTCTCCTATTTATGCTTCTCCTTCCTGCTTATGTGCCTGGCTTTACCTGCAGGGGTGACCTTGGAATTGGAGGGGCCTGTCTACCCTTGTAAGGCCTGAAGGGTGATGGGGAACCCCTGCCTGGTCCAGACTCTGGTTTGGAGAGTGCGGGGATGAGCCCACATCCCAGAAGCCTTGGTCTGTCCACACCCTTGTTCTGAGAGACCCCAAGGATTTTCCTGGAGGTCACTGAGATAAAGTGTTTGGAAGTCCCGAGACTCAGGCCAGGTCTCAGTTTACAGTTTACAGGCTGCACACTGCACAGAGGTTCTCCAGCCAAAAGGGCAAGTAGGGGTGGAAACGGGACCATGCCAAGTGCCCACGGGCTTTGCCTTCCCAGAGGGGGTGACTTTTTCATATTTGGACAAAGGGTTCATGGGAGCTGCTAGAGGCCTTGCCTCAGCTCTGGCTCCAGTACTGCGTGACCTTGAGCAAGGTCATTTCCCATTCTGACCTTGGGGTCTTATTCGAGAAGTTTTGTGAGGCATAAAGCAGAGACTCAACCCTGACGGTGAAATAGAATCATCTGGGACCTTTAAACAAAACGGATGCCCACTCCCCATCACAGACCAATGGTCAAACTTTGGGTAGAGGTGGGTGGGGTGGGTGGGGGGGTGTTGGGCATTCAGTACAGCCAAGATCAAGACTTATTGTAGGAGAGCTTGAAATTTCAAGTTGGAAAGGCCCAGATGTGCATCCAGGTCCTACAATTTACTGCAACTCACTAGTCAAAACTTCAGGGAGGCTCAGGTTCCGAGTCTGTAAAATGGGAATGAGATGAGATGGTGTTCAGACAGTGCTGGCACTGTGTTCAGCACGCAGGAGCTTCTGACTCTTGGTGCCGAGACAATTATTGTTACTGGCAATCTGAGATGGACTTAAAATAAGGGGTCCTTCCAGATCGAGGATTTAGTAACTTGAAGATAGGTCAGGCATGGCTTGTGTAATGCCAGCACTTTGGGAGGCCAAGACAGATCACCTGAGCCCAGGAGCTGAGGCTGCCATGATCACACCACTGTACTCCAGCCTGGGTAAAAAAGCAAGACTCTATCTCTATAAAAAATAAAAAGGAAGACAGGCTTTCTCTGTTCCTTGGAGTCAATTCCTAGTACATGAGTCTCAATCTTGGCTGCACACCTGTCATTTATTAAGGTTATGCAGGGGGTGCCCCCAAAAATGTATACACATTTTAAGTATGACGTTCACTCAAAAGATGGCATTGATCAAATAAATGCTAGCGTAGCCATGCAACAGGCAGCAGGGCAGTCAAAATGGCAGAAGCACGGTTGCATGAATGTCATACTACACATTGCTACCATGATTTAATTCAACTTCAAAAAGGAACACATAGATAATGTCACTTCAAATGTGTATACACAATTTGGGATGCCAAGGTGAGAGAATTGCCTGAGCCTAGGGGTTTGAGACCAGCCTGGGCAACTTGTTGAGACCTCATCTCTACAATAAGTCGAGAAAAATTAGCCAGGCATGGTGGTACACACCTATAGTTCCAGCTACTTGGAAGGCTGAGGCGGAAGGATGGCCTGAACCCAGCAGGTCGAGGCTGTGGTGGCCGTGGGCATGCCACTGCACTCCAGCCTGGGTGACAGAGTGAGACACCAACTCAAAAAAAGAAAAGAAAAGAAAAGTGTATATATAAGCCGGGCTCAGTGGCTCATGCCTGTAATCCCAGCAACTTGGGAGGCAAGAGGATTGCCTGAGTCCAGGGGTTCGAGACTAGCCTGGACAACTTGGCAAAACCTCATCTCTACAATAAACCAAAAAATTAGCCAGGCATGGTGGCACGCGCCTGTGGTTCCAACTACTTGGAAGGCTAAGGTGGAAGGATCGCCTGAGCCCAGCAGGTCGAGGCTGTAGTGGTCGTGAGTATGCCACTGCACTACAGCCTGGGTGATAGAGTGAGACTACTACTCCAAAAAAAAAAAAAAAATGTGTATACATTTATTTGGCACCCTGTATGTGATTTTTGTTATTTAATATTTTACCAAATTTGTTAATAATTTTACATTTCATTTTGAATTGATACTACATTCAATGTGGTTCAAAATCAAAATATAAAAAATTAAGAAATCCTGCTTCCAGCCCTGCCTCCTGTCCACCTGTTCCCCTACGGCTCCACCCCAGGGAGACTGATTCTCTGACTCTGGTGTACCTTCTGAGGCATCTCTGTACAGATCAAGCAGTGTTAAAAGCATACACAATTACCCCCACCTCTAACGCCGTCCTGCACCCGACTTTGTTCATTTTGTGTCACAGCCTGGAGACATTTCCACAGCAGAGAAGGGCAAGGTTCGAGGAAGGAAGGGGTGTTGTCCCCTTCACAGGTGAGGAGACTGAGGCGCAGAGAGGGAACACCGTCTTCTCAGGAAGCCACATCAACAAAGTTCGAATGGTCCCTATGTGGCTCCAGACCTGGTGTCTGTCCCCCTGCACTGCTGTGGCCTTCCAGGAAGCCCAGCCCAAAGAGCTTTGGAGGTTGGCCTACAACTCTCCCCCGCAGGCCCAGCCTTCCTTGGACAAGAGGTGGACGGGGTGGACTGTCAAGGTCCTCACTGAGTTCAGGCCCCAAAGCCCCAAATCCATGAAGAGAGGCTGAAGAATGGAATAAAAAATGCACAAAGTCGGTCAGGCATGGTGGCTCACGCTTGTAATCCCAACACTTTGGGAGGTCCAGGCGAGAGAAATGCCTGAGCCCAGGAGTTCAAGACCAGCCTATGCAACATAGCAAGACATTCTCTACACAAAAAAAGAAAATCCAGTCCTTCAGATCCAGACCCAGTGGAGGAGGTGTCCCCTGGATAGGACAACTGGGGCCTGGTGGCTGTGCCCTCTAGCACCAGGGCCCCTGCCTGGAACTCTCTGCCAACCTCAGGCTGTGCGGGTGGCGGGGCGGTCAGGAGGAGGAAGAGAAGCAGGGAGGGAAGGGAGGCACGGTCGACGGGACAGAGCCTGGGAGCAGGAGACTGAGAGGACCCTGTTCCGGAGCTCAGGGAAGAGGATTAGGAATCCAGGTGGCAATGAGATTGTAACCAACTGTTTTCTGCTCAGACAACCTCAGAGTTCCCTCTGGATTCTTGACCTTCAGGTCACTAACTCACTGACTTTGGGCAAGTCACCTTTCCTCTCTGTGCCTCAGTTTCCCCAACTGCAAAATGAAGGAAACTAGACAGCTGATTTTCAGGCAGCCTTGGGGTGCCCCTAAAAGACTCCATGGGGGTCTTCTCACCCTGTCGCGGGTATCTGGGTGCTGCTTGATCAGAACGCCATTCACCCAGCAGGGCTGTGTCCTTTCTCTACAAGTTTCCAAATCTGGACTCCTCCCCTGGGTTCTGCCTCTCTCCTGCCACCCCGTCCTTCCTTCCAGGCAGATGTGGAGGCAGGACCATACCTGGTGGGTCCCGGGGGAAGCCCTGGCCCCAATCCGACATGCTCCTCCTGGTGCTATGGGGTCCCGCACAGCACACAACCTCTTCATCCTTGAGGGAGCTCCTGCCGCCCCCCTGGCACCCAAGACCCTGCCGGGCAGAGCTAATCCCTTAATACTGGTCACAATGAGATTTCAGGGATGGTGGGAGGCGGTCTCCATGGAAACTGCAGACTGTCCAGGGCCCACGGGAGGAATTAGCCACAGGGCTCAAGCAAGGGGCCCCTGGAGACCCAACCCGGGTAGGAATGGGACACACAGTGGCCTGGGTTCCCAGGGCCTGCTGCAGCCCTCCTGGTGTCTCCAGAGGACTCGAGATAGAGCATACCCAGTGCACGCCTTCGTGTTCTCCTGCTATGCTAGACAGAGCCATATTCACAAGGAGAGTCCTGTCACAATTCCAAGCCTCAGTTTCTCCAGCCCCCGATCAGATCATAGTCCTTAACCCAGAACCTCTTCCAGAAGAGTGCAGGCTTCGGAGTCTGCCAGACCTGAGTGTGAAGCACAGTTTTTTCCTCTCAGACTGTAAACCTAGCCTCAGTTTTTTCATCTGTGTAATGGACACAACAATACCACTGTGGCACCCCCCTTGTGCCTGACTGGTGGGTGGGGACACCAGTGAGCATGTCTCCCTCTCATCTCTTTCCAACTGTCCATCCACCTCACCTCTGCTCTCCCCAGCCATGGCAGCCTCCAGAATGCCACAGCCCCTCCTCCCTTGTTGCAAGTAGAGAGCCGCCACTAGTCATCCTCTTTTGGAAAGTACTGTTGGCTTGGGCAGGGACCAGGGCCCCTCTGTCCCCCAATAGCGCCTAAAGCTTTACATCATCATAGTATAGTCAGATGGTGGTAACCGGTTATTTGTCTGCCTCCACCATAGGACTGTGTCCCATTGAGCAGTCTATTCCCAGAACCCCCTTAATACAACTGGGATGGATGAATAAATGAGTGAAGGAAGGAATGTCCATCCAACACTCAACATTTATTCAGCACCTTCTGCACGCACTGTTGTGGGCATCACAGATGCAGCAGCGAACACAGCAGCAAGATTGCTCCCTCCCAGGGTTACAGCTTAGCAAATGAAAATGCAAGATACCCAGTTACACTTGAATTTCTGATCGATGAATATATATATTTTTAGTATGAGTATGTCCCTGATAATACACGGGTTAGGCTTTTAAATGTGCTGTCTGCAGGACACATTGGTCATGAACATTTCGTGCTTGCAGCCCTGGGTTTGTTCCAGAGCAATGAAAAAAAAATGTTTTTAAAATAAAAATGTGCTGCTTGTCTCAAATTCAGGTGCAACGGAGTGTTCTGTATCGTGTCTGGCAACCCTGCTCCCTCCCTCAGGAGCTCATATTTTGGTGGGGAGGCCGGTGGAGACAGACAGCAAGCGAGCAGGTAAATAAGGTAAATGACAAACAAGGTTAATTGCAAGAAGACCAGCAGACCGGCAGCACCTGGGGATGGCGGGGGCGTCCTAGGGCAGGGCGATCCCCTGGCTAGTGGCCTTCGCCTTCCAGAGACAATTCTAAGTTCCGGAGAGGGGCTGCTTTGGAAAAGCTCGTTGAGGATCTTAGGGGCAGGGGGCAGGCGGCTGAACTCGAGGGAAAGACTCCGAGGCGGGCAGAGGGCGCAGCCGGAGGGGGCCTGCTGAGTCTCACTCGGTGGACTCCGCCGTTTTGCAACTTGGATGTGGGCCTTCATAAACCTTCGCGAACCCGCAGCCCCACCCCTCGGGTCAGCCAATGTCCTCTGCGGGGCCGGGAGCCAGAGGAAGAGGCCAAAGGAGCTGTGCAGAGAAGCGTGGCCACCGGCCGCAGCCGGGAGTCCTGACACTCTTCCCGGCCCCATCCTTGCCGCGCGGTTGCCTCAAGGCGCAGGGCAGAACCAGCGCCGCAGAGCCGGAGGGCATCCGGGAGGAGGCAACGTAGATGCTCCCCAGGCTTTGCGCATCCCGGGCTCCTCCTAGTGGCCAATGCGAGAACTGGTGCCTGGAAACTTTTAAATCGCACGGGCTTCACCAATCACAGAAGAGGCCACACTACAATCCCACCAATCACAGGTCCAGAAGAACTATGACTCTCCAAATTCAGCACGGGGCGATCACCAATCACAGCTTGCTCCGTTTAGGTACCCAGGCGAACATCCCTCCAATCACATGCCAGCACATGGTCACTGCTCCAATCAGAATGCAGGATTTAAAAACCTGGTCCCAAGGCTGGTACCTTGCTGCCTTTCCACCAGCTCTGACATTTCTTTTCCCAGCACCGGTTCCAACGTGCAGGTGCCTTTGAGAGAGGGCCCTGGCTTTGTGCTGGGTCCATGTGGAGGCCTAAGTTAGCGTTTAGGGGTATTTATGATATTACGGTCATTAAATGTCATCCTTCACTGTAAAAATTAATGTAGGCTGGGTGCAGTGGCTCACGCTTATAATCCCAGCCTTTTGGGAGGCCGGAAGCTCAGGACCAGGCTGAGAGACCATAGCGGGACTCCATCTCTGCAAATAAATAAGTTAATAAACTAGCCCGGTGCGGTTACACCCAGCTACTTGGAAGACGAGACTGCAGTGATCTATGACTACACCATAGATCTAACCTGGGTGACAGATCAAGACCCTGTCTCTCCCCGCCTCCCAAATGTGGAAAAAGCTAGTCCACATACTCGCTTTATGAAGTAGGACAGGTCACTTCCCCTTCACTGAAAGAGAGTAAAAGTACTTTCTACCTGTCATATTCCATCATCCCACACCCTCAGTTACTCAAGCCCAAATCCTACAAGTCACCACCCTCCCGCTCATCCCTCCCAGCTTATGAGAGAATTGAGTTCCCTCTAGAATGTTCTCCATTGTTCCCTCTCCACCCCAGTCATCCTTGTCACATCTCTATACTCTCCGGAGGGCGACAAAGGGCTTTTCTTTTCCCACTCTGGCTCCCTGATTGCCCACGCGTCATCCAGGGGCCAGGGGTGATCCTGTACAAATGCACACTGGATCAGCTCCCTCTGCTACTTAAACTTTTACGACTTCCTATGTATTCATCTAAAACAAAATGCCCCTGCCATAGATAGCGAGGCTCCTTGTGACATTGTTTCTGTATCCTTCCGCCTCCAACTTCATTTCATCCCACCCACTCCACCCCTAGTGGCAGCAACCACGGGCCATTTTTGAAGTTTTCCTTTCCTGTTTCAGGGCCTCTGCACAACCTTTTCCCTCTGCCTGAAATATGATTCCTTGTTCTCTGCATGGCTAGCAAAAAAAGATCCTTCAGATCTTGACCTGTCACCTTCTCTGAGAAGACGCCCCTTCCGTTTATGTGCTTTCTTTCATCTCTCACCTTTTTATTCTTTGTCCCTGTCCTTGTTATTTCTTTTCTTTTTTTGTTTTTGAGTCGGGATCTCACTCTGTTGCCCAGGCTGGAGTGCAATGGCACTCTCACAGCTCACCACAGTCTTGAAGTCCTGGGCCCAGGTGATCCTTCTGCCTCAGCTTCCCTAGTAACTGGGACTACAGGTACATGACACCACACCCAGCTGATTTTTTTATTTTTTGTAGAGACGAGGTCTTGCTATGTTGCCCAGGCTAGTCTGGAACTCCTAGGCTCAAGTGATCCTCCCGCCTGGTCTTCCCAAAATGCTGGGATTACAGGCATGAGCCACCATGCTCAGCCTGTCTCTTCGTAGCACTTATCACAAAGTGAAATGACACACATGGTTAATTACTTATATATTATCAATTCTGTTTCTTCAGCTTCCATTAAGGGCACTATCTTTGTTGTATTTTCCAGTGTGTACCCCACATCTTGAACAGTTTAAAATTAAACACATAGTCGGGCTCGGTGGCTCAGCTTGTAATCCCGCGCCTTTGGGAGGATGAGGTGAGTGGATTGCCTGAGCCCGCGGGTTCGAGACCCGCCTGGGCAACTTGGCGAGACCTCATCTCTACAATAAATCAAAAACTAGCTGGGCGTGGTAGCGCGCGCCTGTAGTTCCAGCTACTTGGAAGGCTGAGGCGGAAGGATCGCCGGAGCCCAGCAGGTCGAGGCTG